>CABFOV010000142.1:247639-277744 GCA_902141375.1 Timema poppense
CCCCCTCACTACTCGTGATGCCATGTGCTAGCCGCAAATTGCCCGATTGTTTTTACCTTGATACCAAAGACAAGGTTAATGTTCACCATCTAGTTAAAGTTTAATGTTGCCTGTGGGTGAATTATGTCTATATTATATGCATTATATAATGTTTGACCACTTACCGAAGGAATTCTGTGGTCAAAAAAAGGTCACTAAAAAATCACTAATTTTTGTTTCTCCAACTAAGTAGACACCCACCCTGTATAACAATGATAGATTAGTCAGAATTTGCATATTATTGTTTAAATAGTTTATAAAATGTTTGTTAGTTTTTGATAGGACAAGTTTAGTTAATAGTTGAACTATAAACAAACTTTAGTAACTAAGAATATTTGAAAGTTAAAAGAATAAATAATAAGCTTAAGCCTGTAAATAGAGAGTTAAAGTTATAATAGACTTTTTTTTTCAACCTAAAAATGTGGTGTAGCACATAATGTTCGGTTTGTTTATCAGTTTTGGAGGTCAAAGGCCAGATGTACACGAATTGGTCAACTGTGTCGATGGTCAATGTGCTGCACACAATATCAGCCAAGTGGAGAAGGGTTTTGAAACATAGTGATGTCAATAATTAAAATATGGTAAAGTGGATTTGTTTAGCACCAAGTCTTACCACACATTCGGGTTATTATTTGCATATGTACTTATTAGACCACATCTGTGGTCAAAGTTCCTGACTACAGCTATAGAAGTCCAGGGTTTGATTCCTAGTGCTACCAGATGTTTATCTGAAACAGTGGGTGTGGGACGGGGTCAACTCAGCCTCGTGAGGACAAATGGGGAGCTACTAGAATAAGGAAGTAGCAGCTCTAGTCGAAAAAACTGAGATTATTGGCCAGTGGTTTGGTAGTTCTGATTACACGACACTCTCTCCGCAAATTTTGGTACTAGCTTGGCCAACACGAGGCAGCCACTCTGTCACTATAGCTAACTCACGAACTGAAATCATGGAGATATATGTACTAAATACACTAATTTGGTAGGTATGAGGAAGGTCGAATTTATAAAAAGTGTACCCACATATGTGAGGTGAGAGGGCAGAAAAATACCCGGCCGGAATTTTAACCCTGATCTCCCTGTTATTGGTAGTTTAGTTTATGGTGAGTGTGACGCCTTAGTCCAATGAAGCGGGTAAAGTGGATGTTGATATAATTATTTGCGCACTACTAGATTACTAGGTTGAAGGTCACGTATATTATTATATGATTTCTTTAACTGTCATTTGAACATGGTTAGTATTGAGATCCGCCACAAGAAGTCTCATAGGGTGGAAACATAAATAAATAAATGTTGGGTTACAAATTAATTCTCCTTTATATATTTGGAGTTTGAAGAGAATAACAAAATATATATGCATGTTTCCCTAAAATAGTCTATATTTCTAAACCTCTAAATTATCTAAATTTAAAAATGTAGATAGTCAAGAAGTACTTTTTGTATTATTGTAAGCAGAATTCCTGGAAATTTGTCACATAAAATGCCTCGATCTAGTGCATCGAGTGGGTTTTAGGGAAGTGAATGGTCAAAGGTATCGAGGACTGCCAGGACAAGTGAGTAGCGAAATACTGTTCAATTAGAAGATATTCAAACCATGAACTGTACTTAATTAATAGTAGAACCAAAAAACATGTATGTCCAAGCTAACAGAGTCGAGCACTCTCTCTGACAAGCGTGTACAAAGCTAATACAGTAGAGTCTCGGAAACTTGATCTAACATGGATTGAGATGGCGTCGAGTTTTATGAATGAGCTTGCGTAAGATGTATGTTTACTAAACAAGGATGAATCACAATACAGTATCGAATAGATAGGTACAGTTTTACTGTACTGTAGTATTTTACAGTACAGTAACAGTAATATACAGAAATGCAGTACAGTACTGTACATATAATATTATATTGATTCGAATAACAAGTTACTAAATTGGAAAACCAACAAACACAAAACTTGTAAAAACACTACAGCACGACTGTTCCACTCGAGTTACACAAACAGAGAGGTTATACAGTTGATTGACCTTAGATTGCAATGAATGGCACCAACAACTCTGTGCACGTGCACGCGTCGAGTTAGACGGAATGTCAAGTTATCAAGTGTTGAGTTTCTGAGGCTCTACTTTACTGTCTAGATAAACAGACCTATAAAAATGATAATATTTTATTATACTAACTTTGTTCTTGAGCTTAGCAGTTGTCACTTCCTTCAAATTATCTGAAGAGTGGATGTGGGATGTGCTCACCAGACGAGAATATGAGAAGGTAACACTTGAGGGTTAATGCTGGTACTCACCAGAGGAGAAAATGTGAAGGTAACCTTTGAGGGTACTCACCTAGAGACACAATGAGAAGGCAGTCTTTGATAGAGGTGTGGAGTAGCAGGCTCCAATGGTAGCCCAGGATCACAAAATGACTGTCCTTTACATACATTCATAAATACCTCTGAAGTTATGTTTAAGTGTGTAGCTGGAGGGATGAGGGGAAATATTTATATGTTTATTAATAGCAACATTAATCCAATAGAGATTTCATTTAAATGATCAATTATTACCTACATCACACCACCCGGCTAAAATCCATGCTTGATGCACAAATCATCAAATATTGCAAAGTATTCCACTACCTTCACCCCGCTTAAAAAAATTCTGGGGAGAACAATGGTAAATCTACATAAATGGTATATTATGAGAAACCCCAAACTTACTCACTGGAACTTTTTATATATATAAAAAAAATTACAATAGAGTTTTGACTATTCGACATAAGTGTGGTTGAATAACCAAAATGTCGGATAATATGGAAACATGAGGGAATAGAACAAAACAAATTAAAATTAAATGGAAGTGCAGAATAAATATAAAATAAGTATTAGTAATTACTCCATTGCATAAAATATGCAATAAATCACAAAACTATTGTTTTATCCATGTAAATAGAACAAAGAATTTTATACCAATTAAATTCAACTTTTATTATATACAGTAAAGTCTCAGAAACTCGACATTCTGTGTAACCCGACAGGTCCACGTACACACTGTTGTTGGTGCCAGTCATTACAATCTAAGGTCATTCACCTGTATAACCTCTCAGTTTGTTTGTGTAACTCGAGTGGAACATTCGTGCTGTGTTTGTTAGTTTTCCAATACAGTAACGTGTAATTCGAATCAATAAAATAGTGCAAATGTACCTATTAATATTTGATATTGTACTGTGATTCATCCTTGTTTAGTAAACATGACATAGTATATATACATGCATCTTATGCAAGTTCATTCCTAAAACTCGACGCCAACTCAGTCCACATTAGGTCGAGTTTCCGAGTCTCTAATGTACTGTAGTATATGCAAAATGCAAGTCAATCAATGTTTAAAAAAGTGATGATTGTATTTGTTTCTCAGCATTTCTTCCAAGGAGTTCATGCTAATAGCATGTTATATATATACAGTAGGTAGGATAAAACGGAATGTCATATAGTCGTCAATGGTTTGATAGTCTTGACTCTACTGTACTAAGAATTGAATGTATAGCTTTATTTATTTTAAAGTAGCTGCGGGGACCTATTTGAAATTGGTCCACTGAGATATCTCCTGGTGTTCCAGCAGCCCAATCCACCCCTTCCTTGAGGGTAGATGCATGAAGGGCTTTGATGCATTACAAGCATACACATTCATTGGATCCAAAGTAGTCCCATGGCTTCTTTGGTACTGACTGACAGCTAAAAGCTTTGAAAAGTTACCAGACCAAATTATGTATCCCTACGCCGAACCATATGATCTGCAAAAGCATGTGTTTAGCAACTGTCACTTCTGATGGTAAAAATTTAGCTATATACCTAAATGATGACTGTCAAAAGTCAGCTGTGAGCTGTCAGTCAGCACCAAAGAGGCCATGGGGCTACTGTACTTTGTGTTATGTTCGATTTGACATTTTAATATCACATTAAAAGTGAAATTATTTCTACCAAAATTAATTTTAAACTCATTTTGAATTAAGGAAAAACCAAATCTTGTGGCCACATTGTCTAAGGCGTCATTCTAGCAATAGACTAGACTGTCAATGAGATCAGGATTTGAATCCAGGTCGAGTGTATTGGTGGTTTTCACAAACTGTTTCCCTCTCTCCCTTCCCACAAATACAGTTACACTTCCTCTAAATTCAACCTTCCTAATCCCTAACACATTAGAGGAGTTAATTAATCATATGTGTATAACCTAAAGCAGTAGTAAGATGCGGTGCTAGACAAATAAAAAATAAAACCGCTTATAGAACACAAATACTCGCTTTGCTTTTAAAACTGTAAAGAAAAGGTTTACAATAAAAATGTTTTTAAACTCAACAACAAACAAACCTGGTTCAAACTCCAGAAATATCTCATTGAATTCTTGATTGAGACCAACCATGACATACCGCCGAAAAAAGTTGGCTTGCTCCAGAACACACCAAACAAAGGGGTGTTCACCCTTACAAGAGTCATCCAGGATAATGAAGTAAATATTGTCATGGCAGATTCGAATTGTGCAATGCTTTGTAAACTTTGATAATATTTCTATGATATCTGAAAAAAAATAAACATAAGATTAGAACTTACTTGGATTGAATAACTTTTATCTTGATCAAAAGAGATGAAAAATTACTAGAGAACATTTAAAATTTATTTTTTATTGAAACTTGAGTATACTGTATATTTATCTACCATCACATAAATAAAATATAAATGTTAAAAGTTAATTCTTTACAAATTGTATATGTTATATTCGCTTTAAATTGGAGTTTAAAAAAAATCAAATACATTGATGAAGTTATTTTGTTTTCAAATGAATATACTCGAAGAAAATATGACTTGTGTTTACATCATTGTATTATGTTACAGCCAAGTAATCTGTAATTATATTTTATCTAATCACTCATAAAGTGTTTTATTTAGATACATTATAAACATCAAATAAAAATTTCAGCAGTCGTCTGTTGTTTAACCGTAACCACATAAGCTTAATTTTAGGAGTTTACTAACTGAATAATAGTACAAACTATAGTTAACAAATTCAGAGGTGGCCCCTGGAATATTAAGTTGTATCACTGGGCATTGCGATGGCCCTATACCCTCAACAGAGAAAACTTGGTCAGAGCTATACATGTTGAAGAAATAAGAAAACCAACTTGACAATAAGATAAATTGTTTTAGGAAACAACGAAACTATCCAATCTACTGAGTACATACATAACAAAATAAATGAGTATGTATCAGTGATTTTGTTTTAAATTAATTCATAGTGAGGAAACTGTCTTTTAAAAAATGATAATAAATAATAAAAAATAATTGTGAAAATATCACAAATAAATTACTAATAGATGCAGGACTTATTTTAGCTTTTTTTCCCATAAGACTGATGCGTGGTTGTGGAATATTTCCCCTCCACAAATTTTGATGTCTGTCAACACAGATTCTTTATGGTTTACAGAGGGAAATACATATTTTTATCTTTTCCAAAGCTTATATTTGTTGTCAAAATAAAAATTATTTTTATCATGTTTGGCGCAAATATCATAACAAATTCGGCCATTCCTTTCAATATTAATTCTACCAACTATGGGTGCCACCATTTAAAAAGAAAAGATTGATAAATTAAATCAATCAACATTTGACCAGAGTTTTTAAAAAAAGGAGCAAGTTTCAAACATGGCTAATGCAGTATTCAAACAGTCTTCACATTCTTTTCCACACCTGTAGAACATAATTTTGATGCTAGGATGTCTGCGGTTAGTAAAATTGTTTGATTAAATTGAACAATTTACTAAAGGTGGTTGATATGAACATGTTTTACTAGTACCATGGTGTGTACTCAACTTGACCAATGAAATTCCCGACTTTTCCCCTGATTATTTCCTAAAATTCCCTACTCAAAAATATTTCACTCTCTTCAAACTCCCCTCCTCCAGTTTTTTGTTATCTTTTTTATGAATAATAATAGTAATTTAAAAAATTTAAAAGAACCATGCTTTTTTAATTTGTATTAACATAGTTTACTAGGAATTATAAAATATATTACACAGTTCCAAACAAAAAGAGACAGAATCACATTGTAATTTACTGATCTATTGATTATTATATTTAATATTTTGAGTAAAACAACATTTTTCTGGATTTTTTTTTTATATAATATACCAAATTCTCGACTTATTCTCGTTTAGTTCCGACCACTTCAAATTACTGGCTAATTCCAGTTTTCCCGGATGGAAGATACCCTGTATTACATAAAATTCACACCAGGCACACCAATATATCAGTTTGGTCTGACTGCGAGGAAGTTGGGGTTTGAATCCTGATTGAATAGCTTTTACTAAATGGTTTGTCATGCTCCCTCCATGCATATGTGGGTACATTTCCAATAGATTATACTTTTATCATCACTATACCAATATGTGATGCGTATAAAACAAAAAAATTCTACATTCTATTTGTTTCATAGTTATTTGAAACTTTTACACTAAACATCTTACTTTATATATATATTTCTTATGAAAGGTGAAACATATAAAAACTCTGAATAGTTTTAACATTTCAATTTATTTCACATTTCTGTTAACATATATACATTTACAAAGTTCCTTATTATTCATTACCAGTATTGAAGAGTATTTAGTTGACAAAAATATCCTTCAATCTAAACTAAGAGGTAATTTATTTCATATAAAATAATATAACAATCAATTGAACCAAATCATACATTAACTAGACATTGCTTAAAGCAACCTGGACATATATCATAACTCTCCAATGAACACATAATAAAACAAATATATATAAGTTACATAATAAACATTTCCAAAGCCAACAAAGTACACCCCATCATTTACGCAACTTGCTACATTTATACAGAGAACAAAGTTATCAAAGACTCTCTTAGCAGGTTGAACATTAATAATATATCCTGTCTTTACTATAAATTACAATAGAACATTTAAAAGTCTTAACAGGTAAAGTTGGTACCCTTCCAGACAAAATTCAGGTGCACATTTAATCAGGAGCGATAGGAATTAAATGTTAGTTTAATAAACAAGTTTACTGACTATTATTTCCTGCTACCCATTAAAAAAAATGTACAGGCACTTAACACCTAAATGAGATTATCAGCGCCTGGGATCTCATTTATAGTGCACTACAAGCTCCTTGTTTCAAGCCTGGTTTGGCACAAGTTTAAACTATATCTTGACCCCACCGGGATTCAAACCAAAGTATCTTGGAGGTAGTTTATCATTGTGTGAAGCCCACCTCTTCAATTACCAAGGCCGAGGTCCGCACACAACTATGATGGGTTGATTAAAAAAACAAAAGTTCTGGAAAAACTTCTAGAATCCTTTAATTTAAACACACTAATTATTTATGATGCTGTATTGCTATAAAATTTAGGGTGGTTACTAATACTTTTTTTTATGTAAAATAAGTGCTGACCCATCAATTTGGTGACTTATACAAGTCTGGCTATTCACTTTTTTTATAAAAAATTATGAACCTCTTGAAAACTGGAAGAGTGCATGTTAAATAAAGATTCGGCAAATATTTGAATATGTGCAATGCTAGGTAAAAATATAGCAGTGGCGCGGTCACATATATAGTAGTAAGAGGTCTATATTCTATAGAATAGAATGCAACAAAAAAAAACCCAACACTTATACAAAGAGCAAAGCACTACAAAGTTTAGTAAAATCCTCCATCTGATATTCTCATCCACAAAATATTTGACAGTAAAATCACACACATAATAGTTGTGAATTAACATTATTTACTCTTTAACTTTTTAAACAAACTATGATATAACATTAATATAGTACAGTGACATAGAAAACATTTTCAAACTATTTGCATGAAAATAAATGGTGCTTCATAAAATGGGAGTCAAATTGCAATACAGTTTGGAACATAAAGGTTCGCCCTATCGTGGTGTACACAAAAACATAGTCATATGAGGAGGATGAAAAGGTTGGGTACAATTAATTCTCTAGGAGCATTCTCAGAGGAAAATATATTACACCTTTAATAACAAAGAAGGAATTAAAAGGTAATTTACATGTTTTTATCTTTTCTTAACCATAATTTATATCCAATGGACATGCCCCAGGGTGAGCAATTAACATTAATAAATGTTCAACACTCATAAATTCTTAAAATGTGTGCAATTTCTATTTGTATGTACATTAATGAACTTAATTTAACTCCATCATTGCTTCAAATTCCACACAATTCAAATAAGAGACGTCTGAAACTAGTATTATTTGCACAAATGCTACATGATGGTAAAATGTTGGGAGGATTTTCAGTCTTCATTTTCCATTAGTTACAAAATTACATCTTTGGTGTAACATTATAAAAACTATTGTTTCCTATTTTTTTAAAGACAATATCACCATCATTTTACAATCGGAAATGGTCTAATTTGAGTTTATGACGTAATGATTAGCTTGCCGCTACTTCATTAATTGAACCAACCATACACAAAATAATTCAACAATCTATTGAAGAATATAAATCTATTTTTATGGCTCTTTAACAAAGTGGACAAAGGCTGATGAATTAGAACGAACGGTTACTACAAATAAGAACGTTTATTTTCAATTTGCAAAGTATAACATATGGCACATTGGTAATTGGTTAAATAAAATAATTAAAACCCTATGTAAGAATAAGTTTATCAAAATAGGTAGAGTGTGAAAAAGGCATTATGTTTAGTGAAGTTTTTGATAAATAGGCTTTAGACCTACTTTAGTATAAAACTTACTGACAAACATTTGCTTTTTAATTTCTTAGTTCATTTAGACTTCATAGGTCTATATTTGGTTTGATAAAAAAAAAATGATATATCATTGCAACATGTGACCTACAAATATAGCTCAACATGATACATGTGTACATGTTGTGTGCGAGATTGGGCGTTTGGGACCAATGAAAGTCCTTAAGGTGAGATGAAAGTGAACCCAAGCTGAGGCCAGTATTTTTGCAATTTGTATTTTTTTTAAATTGAGACGAAATAAATAAAATAGTATTTCAGTATATAAGTTTAGTTTGATTGTATATTTATACTAATATCAATCATACTTGAATATATGTCAAGAATATATTGGCATTTGATAGTAAACCTTTTAAATTAGGAGGAAAAGTTGTCAAATTCCTAAAAGCCCATGAAACATATTCAAAACGGTTGAGATTATTATATTTAGAAAACTAAATTAAATGTTAATGAAGCAATATTTTGTCCAGATAAATAAAAAAAAGTGATAAGAGCAGTAAAATACTGGCTTTAGCTCAATTTTCCATCCTACCTTAAACAAAGCTCACTTCTCTTCCGTGACTGTCAGAACAATAAGTATTCCTCAACTAGGGTTATTTGTCACTAAAATTAATAAACAGCACCAATCAAAATTGTTCTATTTAAAATTTCTAAGAAAGTAGAATGGATTTATACATAAATGCGTATGTGCATCAACCATATATGATAATTGTTAATGCATTGCTGCAATGTGCAATGGGCAAACACTACATGTTTGTCCTGTAGCTTGTGTATGCATGTCTAAACACTCTAAAAGCTGTATTAAGTTAAACGAAACGCAGGTATTAATTGCAAAAATCAGCAAAAAGAGCGCAATAAAGGGGCACACCTGTCCAATTTGAATAAATACCTCTCCCTCCACTTTTGTTGAAAGACCTTACGGCACATGTAAACACATGCAGACAAGTTAAATACACATTTTGACTGACAAAAGGCCACCATTATACACTTTCTTGACATTATTTTGTTTGCAAAGTATGAAGCTGACTAACCATGTACAGCATTATTAATTAATCTATTAAAATTCCATTCTTTCCCCTTCAAAATAGAAAGTAAAAGCTGTTAGAATGTTACACCTTGTTGGAGAGAAAATAATGATTACACTACCCCCATGGTATATCAAACAAGGAGCAAGTTTTAAATGGTTGTTTATAAGCAAATCCAAAATAAAGTGTGGACTAGAGTTTAGTTTTTTTTCTAGATAATAAATGACGTTACAAAACTCTAAACCCAAATTGCATCATGTTCATAACATATTATTCACAAACTAGTTATTGCAGAAGTGGACTTAGATAAATCAATGTTTGATTATAAATGGCAAGAAACTCTTTATAATAAAAATAAATATTCCAAACCAATCCCCATCATTTAGAGGAGCTAGCTGCTTAAGAAACAATCATTAAGTGCTGCAGCAATATAATGGGAAACATAGCTAGAAAAACCCAACAAAGAGTGTTTAGTTGAGTGTACATTTCATACAATACAGTTTTCATAGGAAGAGTTGTTTTTTATAGAATACAAATACATTTTTTTGTAGTCAACATTGATATCATTTTACTATATTTCATGTGTTATTTTATAGATATTAATAATAACTTTCAAAAGTGAAAGCTGCATATAACATGACTTAATGTGTGAATAAGTAAAAGTAGATCTAGTGACTTTTCTAGATGTCTGTACAAGTCTAAAGGCATACACACATAATCTAAAGCAATGGTTCTCGCCAATGAATGTTATTTATCTGGTATTAACATACAATTTTCAAATGTATCTATAAGAGATTAAATTAGATACAACCCTAAAAAAATTTAACAATGAATTATATCGGTAAGAAAAACATGAGTGAGCTCTTGTTAAAAGTGCGTCCCTAATTAATAAATAGGATTTGTAAAAAACAAATAAAAAAAAATTAATTTTTCACTAGCATTGTCTCTGGCTTAAAAAAAACTAGAATAACTAGTTGTAGTTTAACTTTTTCATTTTAAAACCTTTTTGTAGAATAATAATTGTTTATTTCAAGTTTTGAATGTGGGCTTACTTAATTTGTGAATCTATATTGATCTCCATGAATCTCTGTGTTAATTTATTTTGTGTGTGATTCAACAATATTTAAAAGATGATTGAATCGGGCAAGCATTAATCACACGGAAACAAACAACTACAATTTACAAAAGTTATATTTAATAAATTCTAACTCAACAATTTTGATTTAATTATTTTTTACATACCTTTTAAAAAACATAGCCTTCTACATAGATATGTGGAAATAAACAGTTACCAAAATAACACTAATACCAAACACCCAAAAACAATCTAATTCAGTCAGGTTCAATCTTGGATTACTCATGGTTCAATCTGCATAATGCAGCAAACATAGCAAACCCCAAGCAATATAAAAAATTAATGTTAGCGGCAATAAGGAAGAAACACTTTTAATTTTTAAGAGTTGCACAGAAACCAGTATTCAACTACAATATTAGAGTATTATAGTTATACCAATCTAGTTAATAGGATGACTTGAGATTGCTTTTTGTTGCAGATTTTTCAATAATGCTAATTATCATACTTTTATGTTGTTTATTACAAAAATTTGCTCATATTTGTGGATCAGAAGAAAACTTGTCGCAGGCCATGGTTTGGACATACTGATCTAGGCTAAGGGGCCATCTTTAAATTATGTATGGCTTATTTTCATAATTTTGGACCCCCTCCTTTCCTTCACATTCAAGTGATTGTAAGATTTTCCTTTCTCCCTCTTTATATCCTACGTATTTTTTTATGAATTGGTAAATTAGTTTATTTTAATTGTTTGGTTATTTTAGACATAAGGATTCGTAACAAAGCTGTTGATATGAAATTTTACAGTACTTTACTATTCTTTTTGAAAATTGTGAACATTTTAATAAGAGACTTATTTCAATTAAATGGTTGAGAGTATAATTGATAATTGTGTAATTGATAAGTATAAATATAAAGGCAATGTGTTCAATATTAAGATGTTATCATAGTAAAGTTTTAATTAGCAAATTTATAAAGATATGGAAAGAATTTCAGGTTTGACAACATGGAGCTATATACAATTCTATGAGTTATAAAAATAATACAATTGAGAAAAATTTAACATGTAAAAGTTATAATTTAAGTTGAAATGAGTTTTAAAGAAAGATGTTATAGTCAAAACATTGATATTAAAATATCCTGTATTATAATGTACACAAACTTTAAAAGTGAAAGTGGATTATGCTGGATTATGTCATGTTAAAGAGAAAAAGGTAATAAATGTTTTGATCAAAAAGGAAAGAATTAGGTACATTCCTTATCTGATTTATTTCCTTGTTCCTTGACCATCTCAGATAACGAATGTAATTCTTTTATTTTTCAATCAACAAATTTATTACTTTTTTATCTTTAACATGTATTCCAGCGTAATGCACTTTGACTGTTAAAGTTTAATTGTGTACAATATATATTTGAATATTGATGTTATGACTATAACACCTAACTTTCCATAAAACTTATTTCAACTTAAATTTTAGTTTTAGATGTCATAATTTTAATGTGTTAAAAATTGTATATAGCTCCATGTTGTTCTTTAAATTCTTTCCATATCATTATAAATTTGCTAACTGAAACTTTACTATGATAACATTTTAATATTGTGTACACAACTTATCTATTTATTCCATATCAATTATATTTAAACTATCAACCATTTAAATGAATTATAATTTCCTTACTGTTGCAGTGAAATTATGTATAAGACGACATAAATAAATGAAATATAAGTGAAATTGTATAATTAATATATGTATTTTCTGACAAAGATTTTGCCTCATTATATATGCATTAATAAACAAAATCATATGTAAGATGTATTTTGACCACCCTCTCCTCCCAAAAACCCCTATATAATTTAAGAGCGGCCCCCAATTAATAAAGTAGGCACCGACTGCAATGAGATATTATAGTTAGTTATGTGATTTTAACATTAGCTTTGAATATAAATTTGTAGGTTTTGCTGAGCAATAAAAGGTGTAAACAATTGGATAAATTTGCTACCAGGTATAGAATTTAATGGTGGACAAGGTGCCCTTCAGGCTTTATCAACAATTATTTGTGCCTTGCAAGGAAAAAATTACCTATTAACAACTCAAATTTCTGGCTCTCTCAAGCTATTGTGTATTTCTAATCAAATTTGTTGATAGTGGATAGTTATTAAAGATGTGTTTTTTTAACAACTCTAGGTAAGGATTTGTCATTTGTTTTTTCTTAGATGATTTAAGTTTTATACAAGTCATATACATAAATTCTAAGCATTTACCTATTTTCTTGGATAACAATCTCAAACATAATTTCTTCTTTTTAACAAAGAAAATAGTTCCACTTTTTTACTCCTCATTGCATAATAAAAATATTTAGTTATAAAAATGTGTCTGGTCTAGAATTGTTTCAGTAACACTGATCGGAACAAACAAAAGTGCTAACAGTAGAACAACTAGGTATCTACGAAAAAGTTCCTTTAGAGAACTAGTTATTATCTTGTAATAGTTCTGGTAGTTACTATCTTTGCCTGCTGAACTAATAAGAACCACAAATACTTGGAAAATATTAGTTCGTTGGGGGATGATCTACAATCATATCACTTATTTTTCTGAGTAAAATTTCACACAATGATTAGACCATGCAATAAAATGGGCTATAAAAATATAATATAAAACCTTTAGCAAAAAAAACAGGTTTATATAATTATATCAAACTTAATTAATAGTTTATATTTTTGATATCTTGTAAATAATTTCATATCAATTTCAGATGTATAGGCCTAGGCAGCTTATTCATTGTTTTTTCTCTCATTAAAATGGTTTACTTAACATTATCATAAAATGAATACATGAATGATATCCCGATTCACAAGGGTGTACTGGCAGATTCCAAGCAGCCCGGTACTACAAATGTACATTCATAAATATCACTGAAGCCATGTTTCAATGTAAGCTCAAGTGGTGAGTCAAATTATTTGTATTATTAGTATGTTTAATTCCAAGGTCATTTCCGCTACATTATAAATTAAAATGGCTATTTAGTTCACTAAAAACATCAGCTTCCGCTTTCTAATGACATGAACGGCTTCTAAATAATTGCTAAACAATAGCTGGTAATCTATTATTTTAAATATTTTATGTTTGTAAAATGTTCTACCATCCATTACTTGAGTAGATTACAAATCTAGTAATGCCCAGAATTCAACAAGCAAATGGTTATGAGTTTGGCTTAAAAACGTGTTTATAATAAACAAAGAAACAACAAAAGCAACAGCTTTGCATTTAATGTCATCGCAGATATTCATAAATGATATAATCTGGGCACCCTCAGACTTATTCGTTGGAACTATTGATTAAATTCTAATGAAATAAACCTTATTTTAAATTGAATGTATAGCTCTATTTTAGTTTAAGGTATGGTAGTTGCGGCAGCGCAACTCAAACCAGCCAACTTGGATATCTCCCGGTATTCTGGCGGCTCGGTCCACCGTTGATGATCCATTAACTTAGGCTATTAAACATACAAATTTATGGATCGCCTGATTATCTTAAATTAATTTAAACTAAACATTTTAACTTAATGCAAATATTAGGCTGGATATTAAAGGCATACACATTAATTAATTTACTTGAAACTGGTGGCACGCACAAATTACAACTTTGAACTAGAGCGGGCTTTTACTTCAAGTTCTGAAGCTTTTCCCTAGTTTGAGAATCAACATTTTAACTAATTAAATACTTTAAAACACACCAACATTAGATTATCATCTGAAACTAGAGTGAGATTACATTTAGTTAAATTATCAGTTTTTAAATAATTATCCGTTCATTAGTGTGTTTCAAAGAGATAAGAAAAAGTTAACATAAGCCTATTTGTTTTCAATCGCTTAAGCAAGAATGAGGAAACTCCAACATGTGAAAATAAGTTTTGGGGGTCATACAAAATTTTACAAATCATTATTATTTACCAAAACAAAACCATAGAATAATTAGGTAGCTCATAAAACTAAAAACTAAATTTAAGTGTTTTAAGAAATCTTATCAATTTACTCCAAGAGTAGGCATATTTTTATTAAACCAAACATATTATTATAAATATGTCTTTAAATTTTCAGTACAGTCCTTTTTATTGGCCTCAGAAAAAAAAAGTTTCACCACCCTTTCTCTAGATAGCAAGAAAACTAGGCTATCATCATCTGATTCCTTTTTTTATTTTTGTATCCACACATTACTAAACCTAAATTAACAAGCTGCCAAATACTATAGGAGCTGTATGCTGCTAAGTGGACACTAGTGTGGGTTTGCTTGCACCATCATAGGTTAAAAGGTGGACCGATAGTGTGCTTGGGACCACACTATCGGCCCGCTAAGCATTCGCTAAAATTCTTGCATACCGCCCTAGGTCTATAATCTCTAGGTTTAGTTGTACTCAAAAATGTATGTGCATAAAGAAAACCTCAACAAAAAACTTGTTATTAAAAAAGTTTGTGTTGATAGTATTTAAAAAAAATAGAAACTCTCTTAAGAATGGTTATTAGTTGTGACTCGTGAGTTTTTATAATAGTTATTGGAATCAAAAGTATCATAATACTATACATTGTGGTGTTTTAACTCAACTTAAAAACCAGCTAATAATGGAAACAAGTTTCAGCCTAAGTTTGATAATCAAAATAAAGTAGACCTACAGAATACAAATCTATTTTAAGAAAATCTTAGCAACTGTTTAATTTCAGAAAGAGCTCTTTTAAAATTGACCACACTTAAAAACTAACCTATTTATGAAGCTTTGGTTAAAGTGCTCCTTTCTTGTAGGCAAAATTCAATTTTAGCCCTCAGCATTATTAAGTTAAATTGAGTTCTTCACATTTTCTGGTAACTATTTTAAATCAGAAAGTCAATGTCAAATGAATTTTTTCAAATATATATGTGATGTTTCCAAAATGACTACAAAAATAAAAGTTTTAATCAAGTTAGTAAAAAGGTGATGCATAGTTTTCAAGCATTACATTATTACTTTTAAATCGTGTGTGAACAGCAAAAATTATAGTAGCAGCCTAAATAATGAGATCGTAAAGCTAACTTGATGAGAGGGTAGAGAAAAACAGTTTTGTTTGTTTGTTTAAATGCCGAGTTTCAAATTTAAATAACACTACAGTAGTATATATAATCTTAGCAATAATTGTGTACCTCGCTAAATGTTGCTAGATATCGGAAGGGGTTCTGAAAGTTCTGCTGGTGTAGGGGGTTTGTCAAGAGTATTCACAGGTTTATCAACTATCTGTTGCAAGTCTGTCATCTCCATAGCCTGTCCACCAAGAATTCCAGATAAGGACACACCTTCTGCAGAGCACAAGGACTGTGATAAGGGTGAGTTGGGCCCCAACTGCTTTTCTCCAGAGCTCACACTGTCAGTATCTGGAGACCTATGGCCTTTTCCACTTCCTGCAGCTTTCTCTATTTTTTGATTGAGTTCCACAATATATTCTTCAAATTTCTGATTTATCGCCCTCTGGGTGTTGTACTTGCTCTCGACAGCTTCCCACTGTGCAGTGTACTCTTCTTTGACCTGTTCTAGCATGCGCTTGTGGTCTGCTATGAGTATATCTTTACGTGACAGTGCACCTTCCAATTCTGCCACCCTCATATTGGCTGCAGTAAGCTCCGATATGCGTGTTTCTAATGCTTCATGACACAACCTTATTTCATGGTGATATGCCTCATGAACATGCTCTAGTTCTTGTTCCATATTGCGAAGCATCGCCAGCTGGGAGAATCTTTCCCTGTATCTTTGTTGGAGCTCCCCCATCAATATTATCTCCTTGTTGGCCTGTTCAAGATTTGTACGAAGTTGTTCCCCTACAGATGCATGGGTTCTATCCTTATTCGTGTCGAAGAGCATTGACTCTACTTGTCGAAACTCCTTGTTCAATGCAGTTGTTGTTTCCTTTACCTTAATTAACTCTTGTTCTTGCACCTGCATTTGTAACATCAGATCTTTAATCTCACAATGTGCACCGTTAAATTGATTCTGCCAATAAATTACAGTTTCTTGAAGTTGTTCTTCATTTAACTTGTTTGCTTCTTTGGTCTTTTCTAACTCTCGGTGGAGACTTTCTATATCTCTTTGTAATAAAGATATCTGATCTGAAAGAGCAGAGTTGTGCTCTTCTAAAGCCCTTGTGGCTCGAGACTTACCCAAAAGTCTCCTGTTTCTTTCTGCGTGTACTTCACGGCGATGTCTTTCAAACTGTAACTGAATATTAAACAAGACAAGTTGTTCTTTTAAAATACGTATTTCATTATCTTCCCCTTTAGACTCCTTTGTATTCACTGCCAAATCGACATATCTACTTAGCATCGTGTCCGGAGAATACTTTGGTTCTGGTGACAGGGCACAAGGGACCACACCAAGGAACATGTGCTCATAAGGAACAGGTGCCCAGTCATCAACGGTTTGTGTACCTGTTGAAGTTTTCTCTGTAGATTGGGCTTGAATAGAACATATTTCAGAGGAAAGATCAGTCGGATATTGACCATAAAAGCGCTGCAATCTATTGTTTAAATCTAGCATAGAACGGCTGTTGGGGAGATGTAGGCCTCCTGTATGACACGTCGACCCCTGCTCTTGTATACACTCTTCTAGCTCATCCACATGAGGGGGATGGAACTCTTGCAAAACACTGTCACACTGGCGTTTCTTGTCCATCTTTAACTGTTCACCCTGACGAACAATCTCAACCACCTCTTGATCTTCAGCTTCCTGCTCCTCTGATGGCAGATCTAAGGGAGTCCCTTCTAAACTTAGAGGACTGGGAGGTTGTTTCTCATCTTGATATTGATCCCCAGTAAGGTGCATTCTATCCTGATGCATCTGCTGTATTTTACTACGTGAGAAGAGAGAGTCTCGTCGAGGCTGTCGCTCACTTGGAAAGTGAAATGGTGATGGGGATGGCTCCTTTCTCATAGGAGAAGAAGGTTGAGAAAGAGTTGGCGTGACATCACCAAATGAGTTGAGGGCACGAACAACCTTAGAAGTGGGTGGTCGTCTGGAATCTTTGATGGGTGTAGTTTCAGGAGTGGCTTCAATGGCAGCTTCAGGTGGGGATGTACCTTCATTAAAAGGAAGTGTGGTGTGGACTTGGGAATTAGGGGTCTGTGGTATGGATGTAGGAATGGATTCTTGCGATGGAGGTGGTGGCGTCTTTAACAAACCACAAAAACTACTTGGACTCCACACTTCCTTTTCACTAAATTCATGATCGTTTGTTCGGCTCAGAGTTCGAAACTGATGCTGTAATGACAAGTCCAAACTGGCACGAACGAGGGTGGGAAGACCTTGACCATGATAGTGATTAGAATCCTCACGATATTGCTCGGTTACATCTACAGACATTTTTGCACATTCTATTATCACATCATGGTGTTCCATACTTTTCCATCTTGAAGGAGCAGTTTCAGCATCTTTGGAAGCCGTGACTAAAAGTGGGTGCACTCGCACTGTATCTAACATGGGTTTGATCGTATGACTAAATATACCTAAGAATTCTCTCTGGCCGTATTCATGACGCAGGTAAGACAAGAAGTTACAAGGATACATACCATATAGGCGATGAAACAAAGCATAAAGCACCACTTGCAAGTGTAAAAGATGTTGCTCTGGCAGCTTATTTGGATTGTTTGTGTTCCATGCTGCCAGTCTACTAAATACTTCAAAAACATCTTGAAGATATGGCCCAACAAGAGCTGGAATCATTGGTATTAATACAACTACTACTAGCAAAGCACTCATTAATGATACAATATCTGTTTCAATCTTTAAAAGCTTCAGTAGATCTTTGAAAATAGGATACTGAGTAATTTTATACAACCATGTTGGTTGTCGTTTCACTATTTGTCCTAAAAGTGTTAAGCCTTGCAACTTTGAAGGACCCTTCAAAATTTCTGAAAGTTTATCAAATAAATGTTTGTCATGTGGTTCCCTGACACCAACCAATATCTCAACACAGCGAATAGAGTTTGTGGATAGGTAGTACTCTAGCAGACCACTCACTAGCCAAGACTCTTTAGTTGAATTCAAATTTTCGTGAAATGTTTTTTTGATTTCTTCTACAACTGCTGGTTGGTTGGATTCCAACTGATTAAACATTTCTGCCACATCCATTTTAGAATGTAAATCATTTCGTAACAATTAAATACTTAATTTACATTAATCACGTTTTTATGACGGCAATTACACATGGACAAAGCTAATTTAAAATGACATCTTAGAACACAAATATAAGAATGTGACAAACTCACAATACAAGTTTTAGGCTAAAATCAGTGTTCTATTGTGACCATGATTAATCAAGAAACGTAAAGTGGATATTAACATTTGGAAAATAATCTTAGATTTAACTAAATTAATCAATATATCTTGTGATGGACAAATTACTAATACCAAAATTAATATTGACTTTACTTGAGAATTGTTTCATGCATAAAACTTCAGTCATTTCTGCTCGAAACTTCATTATATTCAGATAATAAAAGCCGCGAACAATTTTTTCCAGTTTCACATCTTTTGATCTATATTTTTTTACGATTAATTTTAAAGTTATTTTTATATCGCCAACATAAAATTGATATTTTATTTTTAAATAAAATTAGACCATGGTAGAGAGACTTAATAATTTACCAGCAATACTGAAATTACTCCAAACAAAAGTAGTCGTAAAAATAGTTTCAAAAGAAGTTAACAGGTAGCGTAAAATAAGAGAGAAACATTACAAAGACCGCCTATATAAGTACTTACTTTATGATAGATAGATAACTCATTTTGAGAACCTCGTTTAAGTAGTGTCGAAGGAAAAAAAGTAACGTTTTTTTTATGAGATCCAGTTGATCTAAGCTATTTTTAAGAAAAAATGTTATCACTAAATTAAGGAAAACTAGGGCGTAGTCTAGCCTCCCACCCCCAAACCTTCTATGGAGCATTCAGAAAAATAAGTACCTAACAAAAGTTTATATTATATTATAATTAAGAACTCATTATTCTTGTTAGGAGTGTAATTTAAAACTTTGTTGGTAAAAGCAAACAAAAATCAGTGATTAATTCTAAGCAGAAGAACCATCGGCTAAAGCTAAAAATGAGGCTATATAAAGCAAGAACAATTTTTATCTGGCATTTCAGCCCTAACTCCCCCTTCTTTAAAATCAAAACAGTATATTGTTAAACGTTTAAATATCTCCGTAAACGTTACATTTTATTAATCACAAACAAGCTATATTTTCTAGAGTGCAGTAATTAATGAAACAATGGAGGATTTATTGCCTCAGGCGATTAAAGGACAAACCTCTTTAATTCCTCCCCAAACTCACAACATTTATCATTCCCCAATAGCTAAGACATCTATTATTTTATGACTACACAATGTTATTAAAGTATTAAACTTAATGATATGACTAAAATAAATGTTATATTTTATTATATCAGCATTTATAACAACTTTCTTTTAATACATTTGTAAATTCATATAAATTATAAATGGTATGAGATTGTTATATCTAAGATCACTAGCATTAGGTATAAAGGTGTTAATCCATGAAGAAATAACAGTATACTACTGAACTAGGCCGTGTCTGAATAGTTTGTCCCCTACGTTTTTGTGCAATTTACTGCACGCTTAAATATAATACGTATCTGGTGCCCCTAAGAACATAGGTTGCATGATAGTTTTTGGACAGCAAAGTACAGCTAGAACTTTCTGGTGGCTAATTCCATCGTAACGATATTGAATTTTGATAGTGTTTTGTCAATGGTGACTTTTTTAAGGTGCAAATTCTTATTTATAATTTATCTTCCATAATTCTATGGACCTTGGGGTTTGTCCTACTGTCCCTGTAAATAAAAAAATCAATTACATGCCGTTTTTGTTATTTTACAATAATCATAATAAAAAAGCATTATAATATACTTAAAAGTATACAAACGTAAAATGAAATTAAACTATATTTTTTATTTGTTTAACCCCTTTTTTAAAGCATGTAAAAGTATTGCCAGATAAATACATAGGTCTATAGAAATTCCAAAATAAATTACTCAAGTTACATGTTCATCTCTTGTTTTGAAACATTTTTTCAGAATGATTGACTGCTGAATAAACAAAGAAATTAGAGCTACGCGCCAAAAGGAGCGCGATGTACGCAGGGATGCCAGTGAGCATGTCAAACATTTTTGCATATGTAGAGATAATGTTAAACACATACGTATATATATATATATATATATATAATATAGCCCTAGTTCATTTACTTATACCTGTAAAGTATTATTCTCAAAAAATTTTAGTGAAGATCTTTTAACTGGTAAATAAATTTATTTTTGAGAGATATTTTTCACAATATAAAGAGAAATTTAATTGTTTAACATCATGTATATAAACAAATATCAAACCATACTAATTTTATTTAACATTATGTGAATGTTTTATTCCATTTTCACAAAATATATAATACTTTCATTCAATATAAAAAGCTAGTTTAAACTAAAGTGCGCGATAAAGGGAAAGTCGTATGTGTCTCTTAATAAAGTGCGCAATAAGGGGTGCAATTGTACACTTTAAGAGAATTCAGACACCATCAAAAACATAGAAAACGCACTTCCGGCCTTTAAGCCGACTCCATTGCAACTTTAAAGTGCACATGGCTTCCAAGGGCCTTTAGACGGACTATTCAGACACGGCCCTATTTTATTTAATAGAAATAGGCCTCATATAATTAACAAAAAACAAACTTGATAGTATATTAGTTACACTAACGTACAAATAATATGATACATAGAACTAATTTAATGAAATGTTATAACTTTATAGAAAAAATACTTTTTTTTTTGAAACTACTAAAATATTTTATCTTTGTAACCTCCATTTAAATACTTATTATAAACACAATTTAAACAATGATTATAAAGATGGCTACATTTTCTGATCCAAATTATGTGTTAAATCGAATTTTAAAAATATCATATAGTCTATATTTTTAACATTCAAGGGAGATAAGCAAGAGAGAGCAATTTGTTAATTGGCATTATTTATATTTTTATTTGTTACAATTAAGATATTTATCCATTACAATTCAACCAAAATTAGAAAGGAATTTGTGTTTAAATGTATTAAACTACAGTAAAACCTGTTAGGTATACTTTAACCCAGTGGCGGAGAGGTGGGCGAACATAAAGTCAAATCAAGTACCTATATTTTATTGGTTATAAATTCAAAGTTAAAAGATAATTGTATGAAACAGTGATACATTCCTAAAATGTACATGTTATAGTTGAAACAATGTGTTTTCCAGTAACTCAAAAAATAATAGCGTTACCTACTGTAAAAAGATATATTGTAAACATAAAACTATTACAACTATAGTAAGCCTACCGGTTCATATTACGTGCTTCAAATGAATATAAATTTTTACTCATTCAACTATAATTTAAAATTTGTGAAAGTACTCTGTCTCTTACAGACCCTTCTCACTCTTAATTCGAATTTTCGCTAATCCGAACACACTTCGGTTTCAATTAGTTCTGACTAAAAACTAACGAGGTTCTACTACATTTTAGTTTATCCTATCTTTTACTAATTCTAATATACTCTTTTAGAATCCATAGTCTCAACTTAACGAAAACAAAATGTTATTGTTTACAGTATATATATAAAAAGTAAAAAAGTCAAATGTTATATATATCTTCTGATATAATAGTATAATGTCTAGTTTAAAAATATCCTATTTTGGAATACATGTTATAACGAATATCTGGCAGCAAAATTCTTGGTTTCTATAAATACTATAATAGTAGGTCTACATTGGCGAAATATTATAAGCATGTTTATGATTAATTATTATTACTCTTAAATGTGAACACCATTTTCAAATATAAACTATACTTATTTTACCGCTGAGCCACTGGCCCAACAGCCAGGTATTAGTGAAGTCAAATAAGCTATTAAGATGTTAAATAATCATAAGGCTCTAGATATGGATTAAATTTCAGCAGAGTTAGTCGAAGTAGGTGCTGAAATTTAGTAATAGAAATCCATAAACTGCTGTGTACCATATGAAATCATGATGTATTACTTCAAGAATGGAAAGAATGTATATAATACTCATTTTCAAAAGAAAAGATAAAACATAATGAAATAACTATAAATTTAACAAGATACCAGAATTTTCTATTGGCGAGAGCGAACGGTCCTAGCAATTTTGCCGGGAAAGGTACTTTCATATTCCTTCCAGGATTCTCTTAAAAACCACAATAAACATCGGTCCGACAGCTTTACTTCCCCTCTGAAGGAAGTTGTGTTACGGATTTTTATCGCTCAAGAAAAATACATCGACGACCCCAGCTAAATTTGAACCTACTAACATAAGATCCTGAGGTGAGCACTTTACTCCAAGACCACCGACGTCGACTTATCTGACATGATTTTAATGACTGACGCCATGAGGAGAGGCATTAAGCCGGAATTATCACTTCATCAGTGTATTTTGATGAAATAGATCAACAATGGATCGGAGTTTTACTCTTCAGCAAATATTAGAAGACAAAGTGGAAATACAACATAACGGTACCTCAATCATAAATATATTTTTTTAAATTAAGTTTAAAGAAACAAATTGTATGAGGTTGGGATACCCAAAAAATCTTGTCAAGTTAATTGAGCATTGTTTGACTGATATGGGTTAAATGTCACTTATCAGATATTTTCAAAATGGGTTGAAACAAGTAAGTGCACTTTCCCCATTACTTTTTAATATATTCTTAGAGTGTGCTAACAGGGTATTTTAAGAAAGTAGGAAAGGTTTGGCATTAAACATTACAATGCAGATATTAGGATACGCAGATAATTTAGTTTTGTCAGGAGGCTGTTTCAAGAAATGCAGAAATTTTATTATTGGCTGTAAAGAAAATGGTTTAGAAGTGAACGCTGAAAATACTAAGTATATGATCGCACAGAGAACATAGGTTAATAATAATTTAGAGACATCATAATATCATTTGAAATGATTAATAAGTATATATATTTAGAAACAATTACTATAACTAGCAAAAACCATATTAGAGTGGGAATTAGGAAAATAATACAGTCGTAAAATGCATGCCAAAGTGTGAACTTTCGAGTTTATAATGCCACCGAGTAAATAAGTAAACTAAAATTATTTTAGTTCGCCATGCATATATTGTGGCTTATGAGAACATAATATTACAACTCTTCAACTATTATGAAGGTTGGATTATTGATATTTTTAATCATAATCCTTTTGATTCATACACCACGTTCACCGTTCTCTTTGTATTAACTATGGCCACAAATTTGGGGATAAAAGGGGGACCTATTTTAAATCAAACCTAACATAACATAAGCGATGACTTAATACATAAAATATCTGTAAGAAACATATTTTTCTAACACAAAAAATATAAATAATACAGTAGCTTGTCACTAGTCATGTCCTTAGGTTATGAACATTCAATACGATATTTCCCCATAAAATCAAACTTTTTGTGACTACTTAAAAGAGTATATTTTTAATTGAAGTTATTGTTTGGTTTTATATTGAAAGTTTTGTGTGGGAGCTGGTTAGTGGATTATTGACTGCAGCAACAAAATATGCCGAGGAGACAAGAGATCCAATTGGAACCTTGGTCGGCCTTGGTGTTTTCCTCGTCAGTGATATGGACCCTCACCGAGTTCTCATGATCACTCAGTGGTCTGACTGAGTCGATCGCACGAGGGACTACAGTGATAGGTTGAGCTGAAGGGGTGGTGGTGATGGGTTGAGCTGAAGGGGTGGTGATGATGGGTTGAGCTGAAGGGGTGGTGGTGATGGGTTGAGCTGAAGGGGTGGTGGTGATGGGTTGAGTTGAAGGGGTGGTGGTGATGGGTTGAGCTGAAGGGGTGGTGGTGATGGGTTGAGCTGAAGGAGCTATTGCGATGGGTTTCACTGGAGGTGCTGTACTGACGATTTCACGCACAATGGAGTCGTAATTTTTACCCATGCTTGAGGGTGGTTTTGTTCCATTGATGTTAGAACCAGACATTCGGTTCCGATCAGGGGAACTGATGATTGCACCCAAACTCTTCCCCGGATCCAGCTTTGCGGTTACGATGAGCGAAGGGTTCAGGGTTGAGTCATCTATCACAATGAGGTCATAGTTGGTCTCCAATGGTTTGGGCGTCTTGACGTCAAGATTAACCGTAATCATTTGGGGTCTCGGTGTGGCTTGGCCACTGTGACTAAGACTGGGAACGACCGTAGGAGTTTCCCTGATCGCTCGAAGAGTGACCAGAGTCAGTGCGTAATACGATCCACGGCCAGACTTCATACCCCACTTTAAGACGTTATCTTCAACACCCTCTACAATAAATTCTGTTGTTGGGTGGATTAGATGTTCCTTCTGCGCTAAGAACTGTGAGTGCGGTTGAATGTTTACCGATTCGGCGTCCAATATAACGTACAAGGTTCCACCATTGTTGACAAACTTCAAGGCCACTGACTCGTCCTCCGAACAGGAGCTGAACTTGTTGAATCTAAAGGTCAATTTACCATGGGAGTTGAAAAGGGGCGTAAGTGCCTCTGAACAGCTTAGCACAGTTATAAGCCCTTGTTTGATTATAGAAATAGTTTATAAGGCAGAATTCCAAATGAAAAGTGTAGCTCTTATGAGTTATACTCTTTGAAAATAATTTAGTCGTTTCGTGATTGAACTCGTGGTGAAACCCATTTTTCATCGTATACAGAGTCAAGATAGCCTTGCAGATGCCATCCAGGGTGGATAGGTCCAAATACATTTTACTATGACGATCACTTTTTAAAATATATCCGTGCGTATTCACGCCATAACGACGACCCAAGTCGTGGACAACCATGACCCATTCATCTGAAACGAAACAAAATACAACCATGAAAATTAATAACAATCGTATTTCATTTTAGAAAGTATTTTATATTGTGTATTTCAACTAAAATGTTTGATGACTGATCCTACGAACAGTGGTGGTGGATCCTTATTTGTATAAGGGGAAGGGGGTAGTTAGTGTAAAAGGAGCTTATCCCTGTATTGATTGTCTAATTATAAAAAAAATAATACATTCTTATAAATTCTATCCAAACGGGTTCTATACAAAAATAATTTTGAAATTTGAAAGTTCCTATTAGTTATTTTAAATGGCCCTTCTCGGAGAATTTTTGAAAATTCTATGCTTTTATAAGAAGTCATTTTAAGAGGTCTTTGCCTGAATTTTTGAAAATAAGATTTCTTTAAAATTGCAATCCTAAATATTTTTTTAAAAATTTGGATGTCTCTAAAATTCCTTAAGGCATGGTTTTAGTTTGGATTTTTTAAAAAAAATATTAAGTCCCTCTACCAGCACATTTAAAAAAAATTGATGTGCTTAGATACTATCTAGAGTGGTTCGAAACTGGATTTGCGGAGAGAAAAAAAAGATTCCACTAAAAGCTAGTTGGAGAGGTTTTCCCTCAGAAATTGTTTTTTGGATGCCTCTAAAACTATTTGGAACGACAGTCTTTACCAGAAATATTTTTTAAAATCATAAGACTAAATAAACTAATAATTATAATTATGACTCATTAACTGTGTGATTGTCAAAAAGGTCCGCATCTGTGTGTATTCTGGGTGTAAGCCGCTTTTGAGTGTTCAGGCTACGGGCAATAAGGGTGAACTCACAGCCCCCTCCTCGACATCGAAGATACCCCTCCACCTTCCACATTCAAATGAAGGTCACAAGCAAAGAGAATGTCCTTAGAAAAGGGACAAGTATAGAAACGCCACTCTAATGTTGGCAAGTAGAATCACATCGCTAGTGCTCGCGGCGTTAATACCGCGTAATAAAATATTAAAAGCGGGCCGTTACACTCGGAACAATGAGCATTTTCTGTTGCAGAATGTTAATTAACCAGTTCTTATATCAAATTCAATCAAATGTAACTAAATCTGATATTTTATAAATAAACCATGTTATAAAATGTAAAATCTAGCTAAATTAATTCGTTAAAATAAACTACAAATTGCTAAGAAAACAGCAAAGGAAAATTTCCCATAAACTTCACACTTTCTTTTCTATGGACTGCACATTCCCCAGTGACGTCATTGCAAGCTGCTCCTAGCGATTGTGCTCCAAACTAGTTTACGGGATCAGCTTGTCCTATAAGGGTGCCCATCCCATGAAAATGTCACAAGGTGGGCGGCGAGACTCCGAAAAGGAAGGAAGTGTTTTCATCTTGCTCATCGAGACCGACCAGCAGAACAAGCGACCAGACGACGGTGACTACAAAAGAGCAATAGGTGAACACCGGTTAAAGCCCGGAAGACCCCGAGACACAGCAAATATTTAGACAGACGTGGTGGTGGTTTCTCTATAGTGCTGATCCTAACGGTGCCAACCAGCTATAGAGAGGCGTAAAGAGTCACCGGCTACAAAGCAATACATTGTAGTGAGAGTATGTTTAGAGGGACACACACTACAACATAGCCCAACAGGAAGAGCACCTACTCTTCATCACACCGTGCACCCCTAGCCAGCCCTTTTCAGGGCCGTGCGAAATGGCCGCAGCGACACAAACCACAAATAACATCAAAACACCAGCACATGCAGAACGATCAACTAGTGACGACACCAAGATGGAATCTGACACGGACGGACAAGGGACATTTACACTGGCCTCCAAACTCACCAGGAAACGTAAATTTAAAACAGAACAAAAAAAGACATCTAACCAGTTTGACGCCCTGAAAAGGGCCGACAATGAAAATGAAGTCACCATGGTTAACGACACTCAAGCCACAAACAACGACGCCTCAGGAAAGACACCCAAACAACGACTACCACCAATAGTGACCGGGGGGATAGCAACACTACATGAGAATCACAAAGTATGCCAAGGAATTAGGGAACAATACCAACGTGTATTTCCTAAAGGACGGCCTGAAAATTCACACCACCACAAAACAAAACTTCGACCTAATGCAGCATCTGCTCAAAGACCTTAAACAGGAGTACCTCACATACTCACTCCCGAGAGACAAGCCAGTCCACGTGGTCGTTAAGGGGCTACCCCCAAACATGCTCACAGATGATCTACAAACAGAACTGATGGGGCTAGGCTAACCCGTCACACATGTCAGACAGTTTACGACAAAAACACCGTTGACAAGCACCACCCAGACAGTCACACTACTACCAACATTCCAGGTGAAACTAGCCAAGAACAACCATAACTCGGACATTTACCAGATCAAATTCGTAAACAACACTAGAGTGCGAGTTGAGCCCCATATCCCTCCCCTCAACAAAATCGCGCAATGCTAGAGTTTCGGCCACACATGAAACAACTGCCAAAACGATCCAAGATGTGTCAAATGCCTGTCAGCGCACGACACCAAAGACTGCCAAAAAGGAAACATCACCCCGGCACGATGCGTTAACTGTAGAGATCACTCCGCCAACTACAACAAATTCCCCGTGTACAGAAAACTTCTTGACGAAACAATATCACAACACATTGCAAAGCAGGAAGCTCTTAAACAGCAGAGGCGGATCCCCCCCACCCCCACAAATCACTGTCAGGGACTTCCCGTCACTTCCCCAAAGACCAGGGGCGGCTCGTCCCTAAGGCGCGCACCCCCCCCCCATCCCCACGAATCCCCAGTTCCTTTTAAAGTTATTATTCGCACTCTCACGACAATTTTATCTTGCCATAATAGTTTCAAGAAAAATATGTTTTTGGTTTAAGTAATAGCAGGCAATGTTTTTAAAATTGCATGCGGTCGGGCGCGAGGCGGTCAGCGCCTGACATTGTGAAACCAAACCTTCCCATCTTGTCTTCAAATGGCATGCAGTCAGGCGCGCAACGGTCAGCGCCTGACATTGTGAAACCAAACCTTCCCTCCCCTTAACCCATTGTCCCCATCCTGCTTTGCTAGCTAGCACTGCTTATTCTTCATTTGAAGGTGCACTCCCTTACACGCCCTAAGGTTGAAAGTTTGTGAAATGTGTATAGCGTGAACCAGCAATAGTTGTTGTCAGTCATCCTGCGTGCTACAAGGCTCTCACAACAAGCCACCCAAGAACAAACCTCCACAGCCTCCGACATCAAGGAGTTATTTAATTTTTTCAAAGAACTGAACATAATTAAATTAATCAACCACTTCAAACCATACCTTACACAGCTAAGGCAGGCAAAAGATACTTCAGACAAATTAATGATAGTCATAGAAGGTCCGACTGAATATTTCACCACGGAATGAAGGACAAAAGGACGACATTGACGAAGTATATACTGTGAGTTTATGTGTGGAACGCGAATGGAATACTACAGCAAACAAACAAAAATTAGAAGATCTACTCAACACTTATGAAATAGACATAGCTCTTATAAATGAATCTAACCTAAATCCAGCCTGGAGCTACGCATCAGGACACTTACTCAAAAAATTGCAGGCCACTCAGAACAAAATCTTTAGAACGATCACCAGGACTAACTGTTACACCAGATCAGTCGACCTACACACCATGACAAAGAACAGGCAACCACAAGAAATATACAAAAATAGGAACGAGAGGTTCTACGAGCAAAGCGACTCGCACACAAACACAATCATAAGCTCACTAGGAAGCTACGACCCAGACGACCACAGGAAACACAAAAGGCCAAGACGGGCATAGTGACAAAAAACACATTAAAAAACAAAAATTCATCAAAAATATATATAACAAAAAAACAACTAGAAAGGAGCATTCCTTTCTAATGAAAAAAAAAAAGTTAAATTACATTGCAAATATAAAAAAAAGTCACTATGCCAGGAAGCAAGGTGAACTCGGACCGCTTTCTTAATCCAAACCTTCCAAATATCCTAAATCCCTCCATACACTTTTAACACAACATTCACGTACAATCGCACATTTCACGTCATTACTACCTTTGTCACGGCCGGACTCCACTGGGATAGCCGACTAGGTTTTTTTACGTGTCAGAGGATAATATTGGCGCCGTGTCGGACCTAGATGGGGAATGGAAATGTATCTATCACCTCCGGACCAAATCCCAAGAAAGAAAATCCTACCGATCCATTCCCGGACTCATGTTACTCTATAACCCACAAGCGATCATTGCTACTATACCAACCTCCCAAATACCCCCCCCCCCC
>CABFOV010000143.1:25914-50558 GCA_902141375.1 Timema poppense
ATAATTTTTTTTTTTTTTTTTTAAATCTTGATACTTTTGGGAGAGAAAGCAACTGTTTTATATTAAACATTAAAGGGTGGTATGTTCCTTCATGTTTAATGTGTAGCCTTGGTATATAATTTTCTTTGGGATGGGAAGAGACGATTTGTAAGAGCAAGATAATAGCATGACAGATGTAAAATATATTAAAAAAAAAAAAATTACTATGAAGTTTTTTCCAAAAGAATTGTACTTCAAACTGGGTCGTTTTATCATTTGTTTTAGCATCTTGCCATGAAACCTATTTGGGAAATTTTGGATGCTCTGAAGTCTACAGAAGGGCTATATGCAAGAGCCCAGTTATTTGGAATTCTTTTAAAAAGAGAAGGGCCGAAGTATGAATTTGGTGACCAAACAGGTAAGCTCTAAGAACATTGAGTTCTTTCGACATAATAAATAAACTTGAAATTTAACCAAATATTTTAATTCAATTAAGTACATTTTATGTGTTTGGTGTGAAGCATACAATTATTCAATCAATAATCTTTTTACCCAAATAGTATTTGAAAAAAAAAAGGCTAAATGTGTGGGGTTTTTTTTTCAATCAAAAATTTGGACATTAAAGTAGTTGTTTGTTCAATGATGAAATGCTACATGTGGGCCATCGCGCTGTATGGAGCCGAAACTTGGACTCTTAGGAAGATGGAAAAGAAATACTTGGATAGCTTTGAAATGTGGAGCTGGAGAAGACTTGAGAAGATCAGGTGGACAGACAAACTGTATCGGACACATCCTTAGGAGGAACTGTCTTCTGCATGACGTCATTGAAGGAAAGGTTGAGGGAAAGAGGAGCTTAGGATGGAGGAGGATTCAAATATTAGATGACCTGAAGGAAAGAAGATAATTCTGGGGCTGAAGGAGGAGGCAGAGGACAGGATGCATTGGTGGTCTAAGTTCACTGACAAAAGGAATTGACCTGTCGTAAGACAGAACATATAACAATAATAATAATAATGTGTTTTTAACTTAACTCACATTAAAAAGTAAAGATTCTCTTTTTTTTACATGCTTCAGTGGAAGAACATCTTAAGAACCTGTACCAACGAGTAGGCTGTCTACGCTACTGGCCGGCAGTGCGCTATTGTAGCAGTTTACTGCGTCACACGGTAGATAGCATCAGTCCTTTCATCACCACTGTGCTAGTCAATGGCAAACAGGTATGTTTTATTGATATACTGCTAGGAGAATTGCAAACAAATTGTATACAATATCACATGATTCACAGATCACCCAATAGCTAAGGGTTCCGAGTTCGATTCCTGGCATTTAAAAAAAAAAAATAACATAGGGGAATTAATGTCGGTTTCCCCTTTCAAAGTGATGAATTAATGGTCGTAGGGCTGGGTGTTATGTCTGCTCTAGATTTAAGTCGGTTTATAAGTCGTGTGCATATATATTCAGTCAATTCATAAAGTGTACATTAAATACCTCAAATAAAACAAAAAAAGATCTCTCATAGTATAGTAAATAGTATTTCGACATATATTTTAATCTAAAAGCATTTAAAATTGATTGAAGAAATGTATTATGTAAGCTTTGAAATTGCATTTTTAAAGTTAAAAGAACTTAAAAGGTATCTGACATACATTTGTGATAAAATAAAGAATAAAAGACATAGCTTACATACATGCCATAAATATTTACTGAATATCACAAAATTTAATACCAAAACCCAAGAACGTGTATGATATCTTTCATTGGTGTGCCCTAAAAATGGATTTTATTTAATGTTTCTGTGCTGTATTTTGTGGACATATTTTTAGACGGGTGTACGAGAATTATTTAATTTCCATTAAAATTAACATTTGGAAATATTCTTTTAAATGGGCTAGATATCACAAGAATAAATCATTAGAAAATCCAACTTTTGAATTTTCTATTTTGCTACATTTTAATTTTTTTTGTTTTTCTGTGTCTTACTACCTGTTCAGGTTATATGCATATGTACATGTACTAATTACACTAATGAGTTATGGATGAGGAAGGTTGAATTTAGAGGAAATGAACCCACTTTTGTGTAGAGGTAGAGTGTTAAACCATTTTGAAAAAATCACCCTCAATACACCCGACCAGGATTCAAAACTTGGTCCCCCCCGGCATCGGCAGTCTAGCTTGGCAAGAGAGTGATGCCTTAGTCCATGTGGCCACTGAATCAGGTCATGTATAATTGATTTATTCAAATTTATTATTTTAATCAGATAAGTTTTATACACTTAAGAGGATTGTTTCGTAATATCTATAAATAATCAAACCCTCTATTCCTCCAATATCACCACCACGCACAGTTTCCTTCCACTGACAGGGTCTGTCTCCAACCTAAGCCTCTCCATTTTCTCCTGTCCTCCCACCACTTATCTTCGTCCACTCCTCTCCACACTCCTTTTATCAACCTGTCCCTGGGTCTTCCTCTTGGTCTCCTGCGTGCCCCCTCCATTTTGAGCATCCTCTTTGGAATACTCTTCTCTTCCATCCTCTTCACATGTTCATACCACCTCAATCTCACCTTCTCTCTCCTATGCTGCAGAGGATCCTCCTTCACTCTCTCTCACCTTGTCCATCCAATCTTGTTTCTTGCTCTTATCCTTTCCTTCATCCCCCAGGTTTCTGATGCACTGCAATATTGGGACATACTACGCCCTGTGCGTCACTCCTCCCCAAGACCAGACGTCTGATGCTTGTAAAAAGCCTCCGCTTGCCTTCCTCTCTTGTTTCCTCCACCTCACTTACTAAGTACTTCCTCCAGTAGTTATGATAGTTTTTTTTAATAAACATCCTCGCTGTGTTCTCTCTCTTGACAGCTGACAGTGGGCGTGATAGGCCGCGAAGAGACTGTGTTTGACAAGCCAATGACACCTGCAGAGATTCAGAAGGTCATGTACTCTACCATACAGCCATATGATGTCATACAAGCTGTTTTGCAGCAAGAGGTGGTGCTTTACTGCGGTAGACTCATAGCTACCAACCCGGAGATGTTCAAGGGGATACTCAAAATACGAGTTGGGTATGTTTGAAAGATGTAACGGAATACTCATAAATTTGACTCCTTAAAGATATGAACTGATCAAATACATAGGTGCATGTTTGCATAAATTATCTCATCATCTGTTTCGAGCTTGTGGTCGGGCCGGTGTAGTAAAATGTTTCCATATAAATCTATCTCACTTGCACACTTAATGTTGTCTACTCCTCCCATCTCTTTCTTGGCCTACCTTGCAGTCCTTTTACTGCACACATCATTTTCTTTGGCATCCTCATTACATGGCCACACCATCTCAACCTTGCTTCCCCTACTATCTCATGTACTCCAACATCCTCATTACATGTCCATACCATCTCAGTCTTGCTTCCTCTACTATCTCATGTACTCCAACATCCTCATTACATGCCCATACCATCTCAGTCTTGCTTCCTCTACTATCTCATGTACTCCCTGTACTCCCTGTACTCCTACTCTTTCCTGGATAACTTCATTCCTAATCTTGTTTCCCCTCGTGACAGACAAAATGCTCCTCACAAACTTCATTCCCGTGGCCTCCACTATCCTTAGTCTCTCTTACATTAAATGTCCATGTCATGGCCTCCACTATCCTTAGTCTCTCTTACATTCAATTTTTATGTTTCTGCTGCACGTGTGACAGTGGGTATAAAGTGTGCCCTATATAGCACTCCATAGCACCTCTCCCTGCTGTACCCTTCTCATTACATCCTCTATACTTCCACCTTTCTCCTCAATCACACTTCTAAGGTACTTTACATTCTCTACCTTTCTCAGAGTAAGTTAACTGTGTGATGGAGAGGATTTTTTTAATTATAGAAAAAATAGTGTGACCAAGTTTTTAAATAACAAAATTTGACTGATTTTGTGACAAATTTTATTTTTTTATATCTTTAGATGGGTGCTAGAGGCCATGAAACTATACCTGAAAATCACATCCGATTCTCATAGCTTGGAAAATCACAGTCCATATGAAGTTCGTCAGCTGCTGCACAAAGTTATGTCTGTCCGAGAATGGGCTATCCAGGAAAAGTATGTGTTTTGACAAGTATATTATTATTATTATTACTAATCAGTTCTCAGACCTGTATCAGCAAGCATGCTGGCGACGAGGTCGGAGGTTCAAAACCTGGCCAGGTGTACTCAGTATTTTTTTTTTATCTTTCCTCCACACAAATGCTGATACATTCCCTCTCATTCCAAACCATTGATGCACATATGCTGACAGCCTGGCAGGGTAGTGCGATTCAGTTCACACACACATATACATAAACAAATTATCTCACTGTGAGGAAGAGATAATAATAATAATTGTAAAATTTAAATATCTGCGGAGTGCTCAAAACAATATGTTTCTAACCAGCTTAGGTGTCCGCATAGTATAACATGCTACTCTCGCAGTGAACTCGACTGCCGATGACAGAGAGCATAAGGTTCGAATCTCTGTTGGGTGTAGTGAGGGTGGTTATTCAAAAATAGTTTTCCACTCTCCCTCCATGCAAGTGCGGATACGTTTCCTTGAAATATAACCGTCCTAATCCCTAAAACTATTGGCGTAATTATTACATGCACATATAGCCCGAACGAGAAGTAGAACACGGTGCTAAAAAAAATTATTCTGTGTCCAAGTTAATGCTCCTGACAGTTGTGCCACCATAGGAAAAAAACTTTAAACTAGGCAAAACATTTAGAGCAGGCCGCATGTGGCACGGTGGACTTTACGATGAACCTTCTTATACCTGCTTTGATGGTCGAATGGTACAAGGTGTCACACTCGCAATAGACTGGATTGTGATGACTGGGGAATCGGGGTTTGAATTTCAGTCGGTTGTAATGAGGGGTGGTTTTTCCTAAATGGTTTTGTACTCTCTCTTCATACAAATGGGGGTACACTTCATCAAAATTCAACCTAACTAACCTTAGCATATTAGCGTAGTCTATTTGTTTATCAAAAGGTGTGTTTTGTTCCAGGCTGACTCCGTTGCAACGAAGGCAGCTGGAAGGTTGCCTATGTAGAGTACCCACACGTTTCTATAACCAAGTGTGGGACGTACTGACCCACACACCTCTAGGTATCAAGGTACAAGGGTTCCATCTGCCCCAACAACCCACTCTGTCCAACATGATGCGTTCAGAACTTAACTTTGCTCTCGAGGTGGAGCAGATGTTGAATCACATCAATTGTTCGGAATACAGGCAGATTGTAGTCGAGGTGAGCAAAGTCTATTCATGTAGAAATAATTTGTAAGTGTATAGAGCAAGAAATTAGGAGATGAAACTAGGGACGAGTGAGGCTTGAAAATATCTAAAAAATTCAAGGAAAAAATAATCTCGATCTCGCCTCGAAAGTTAAAAAAACAAATCTCAAAAATTTGAGAAATGAAAAAAAAAAGTAAATAACGTCGCTAAGAGATTAAAAAACCAAATTGGGTATTTATTATTTCTAATAATACTGTAATAACCCAAAAATAAGCCCCATTTACCCCCAATAAATCGCCTTTATTAAGAAATGTTTTGGTTATAAATATTGTTTTTCAATATCAAACTTTGACAATATAAGCTGTTACACTACAGAATTAAATTATAAATGGTGTTCATTGTAACTAACTATCACTATTTAATCAATTGCAATTAAAATGTATATGAGTTATATCTCAAGTGTTTGAATGAATTATAAGACAATCCTAGCACCAGCTCACATGACAAAAAGAAACTCTATAGAACGAAATTGCATCTTTTCGTGGAATTGACTACTTGGCCTTTATATTTGCAAATAATGAATATTTATGTTGATTTTAGTGAGAATTAACTAGCGATAAATTACAGTATACATATTTTTATTTAGCAGCAAAGGGCAAAATGGTTTGCCTTTTTTCGACTGAAATTGACATAAAAAAAAAGTATCAACTACACTTTTACAAATTTGTTTCCTTAATATTTTCACAACCAATCAAAGTTTTCATTTTGGAAAACTTATCTCCCTCAACCAAAGGAAATTATTGACGAAGTAAAATATGTGTTTGATCTGACTTTTGCGACAGTCATATTGTGACTAAAGGTAATTTTAGCTGTAATTTTTCTACCCATATCACTACTCCACATTAAGTTTGACTTTTAATACCGAAATACTTTTTTTTTCTAGTAAAAGCCAATAATTTTATTTATCGCAAATCAAGGTTTTTATCAAAAACCAATAATAATCATAATCATCATCATCGGTTTCCAGTCTGTGGCCGAGGTCAGTTTGTTAAAAGATGGTTTCTTCTATCATTCCACCATTCATCTAATCTCACTTTGATCACTTTTTGTTATCTGCTACTCCCATCTCTTTCTTAGCCTCCTTTACGGTATTTTTCGTACATACTTCATCTCCATAACTTTCTTTGTAATCCTCTTTCTCTCTCCTCATTACATTTACCGACATGTACTCATAACATCAATATTTGAATTAATACTTTACACAGAGAATTAACTTGATACGTTCTTTTTTCAGTTGCTATGTATTGTTTCGACCATCCTGCACAGGAACCCTGAATTAAGTTTTCAGCATCAGCTGGATCTAGACTACTTGGTACAAGACGCCTTTAAAATCTATTGCAAGGTATTTCAATCTTATGCAACCATATTTTGGCAGAGTAGTTCATTTTTGACTGTTGGGTGTTATTCTAAGGAGATATTAACCTTATAAGAAGGGTACACTAAAGTTGCGACCATTGGGCCTAAAATGGCTGCGTTCCAGGCCGGATAGCGGAATAAACTGATAATACGGGCTTTGAGTGTAGATCATTTTCAGTATGGGTTTGCCTACTTTTTCACAGAACATTTAACTTTGTTTTGATAGAATCTGCCCATTTTTTGATTGCGATGTAAAATAGGAATACACTAATTGTAAGGGGACAGTATAAATTAAACAAGAAATAATTTTTTTAAATCTTTACTCAACAGTACTTTATTTTGGAAATAAAACATCGGCTACAAAACAAGAACAAGTGAAAATAGAACGTCAAATGGATTATATTATAAATTCAGTAAATGTTTTATAGTGGATATATTGTACCGGTTAAAAGGGGAACAAACACAATATGTCTTTTAAAATTAAAAGAAGAACACAGTTCACACTTTAGATCGCTGCCTCTTTAAGAAAATCGATTGTTACCTTTTTTTTAGGAAGTTGTGTTGCATGTTTCACACTCCCTCCTGATGAGTCCCGATAGAATGAAGCCTAGGTCAGGGTGATTGGGGCAGTAATGATCGATTTTGTCCAATGGCAGCCATGTGATCTGTGTTCTTCGTTTCATTGTAGAACCCGTTTGTTCCACCTTTCCTGTACCGTCATCAAAATATCATTAAATACTTTTAAATAGTTCAAAGAAAAATAATCGTGTTATTTTAAACTGATGTGTTTATTTCTAGGACAACAAGCTTGAAAAAAGTGAAAACCTGTCACCTTTCTTTAACACACACTACTCGCTAACGACAAGCTATCTAGCCCGAGCTGTTGTCAACAATGTTCTACAAGGTGGGCAACTTCTTACCGTCTCCGAGACTGACGATGAGATTGGGCAAGAAGAGCCCTGCAGAATCTCCTAGACTCGGCAACATCTGTGTTAAGTTTGATTTATATTATTTAAATGGTTTCAAGGAACGATACCTCTAAATTTTATTACAGTTTAGTAATTATATGTATATTCCATTCACCGTAGGAATTGTTCTCTGAAAGGCCTTTTTCCCTTACCATAAATCTACTATATAGTAGGATACTGGTAGGAAAAAAGACCTTTCAGAGAGTAATTCCTACCGTGAATGGAATATAGTAGGGTTTATAGTTTATTACCACCCCTTGGATTTAAAAGACTTAAGTTATTTGGAACTTCTCATTAGACCTTTAAAGTTATCTAATTTTATTTTAAACCCGTGGTTCATTCAATGCTGTCGTGTGTGTATGTTCATATGATATAAAATGTAAAACTTTTTAAACCAGCTGTTTGTTTTAAATTATTCAAGTTTTGTGTGCAACCTATTAATAAATTTAACATTAAATATGTATTTTTGCTAAGAGATGTTTTTATTATATATATATCCTTTATAATGTTGAAGATTCTATAACTCATTAAAAAATACATTAAATTCGTCTCACATTATAATATCAGCAATGATTAAGTCTTTAGCCCTTTTAGTGCCATGCCTATTCCAGAATTCGCGCGCCAAGAATGCCTAGCAAGCCTGTTGTGAAAAATGTATGGCTCTAATAAAAAAAACTGGTCTTGGCCACAAGCTGGAAAAAGTAATGGACATAAGTTTCTTCTTGATGGATTACATTTCTAACCGGTTCCTTAAATAAAACCTCTTGTACTTTTTGATTTTGTTTATATTAAAGAATGTACTAGAACCAATTGGATTCGAAGATCTACACAGCTTAACAAAAACTTAAAAAACCGTTTAAAGGCAGAACATGTGAGAAGTAACTTTCTCTTTAAACCGAGAAGAAAAGTAAATAAAGAAATAGTAGGTATTGTCTCATAGAAGTAATAATTAAAAATGAGTATCCTAATTTAACAATTTTATTTTATGCAAGTTGTGAAATCCAATTAGAAAAAAAAAGAAGCCAGATTTGAGATAAATTTATTTTTAAATTCTGGTGTACTTGCCTTTACAAATGATGCATACAAATTTATTTGAGATTCTCCCTTTTGTTATTATAATGTATAGCCCCATGAGATGATATATGATAATTGATGAAAATATTTTATGTTTTATTATATTTTTAAAATCTTACAAGGTACACTTGGGAAGGGCTGGTTAATAAAAAATGGTGTTACATCATGCCTCATCAAATGATGTTAAATATTAAATCAACTTTTCAGCTATTTTTACAAACAATGTGAAAATTATTATAAGTTCAGAGGATATACAATTTATTTAACATTTGGTCCAGTAATTTTAGCCTCTTGCAATGATAAAATATATGGCAAGACAAAGTTGTACATACTCTCATATATAAATTTCAAATAAAAAAAAAAATCTGTTTTCATTTGGCGTGGAAATGCAGAGGTGTGGTAACAAACTGTTATTGCTTTACAATTTTATTTTCGGAAACGGTTTGTTCAAGAAAAGAACCATGTTGTTTAAGTTGTACATTTATATATAAACACCTCTATCATTTTAACAGTGATCAAATATCAATAAAATTGACATTTTCCAATAGAAAACTGTCGGCTTCATAGCAAAAAATGTAACAATAGGAAAAATTACTCTTTGTCATCTTTTTTTACAATGGTGATGGCATTTCCCCCGCTTTGGGAGGTAATTACAACCTTCATGCCACGCTTTTCTGCCTCCTTCCGCAGACAAACTTCCTCTTGGGCGGTTAGTCCGCTCGGCAGAGTCAATACTTTGTTTTGGGAACTCAACAGATCGTCCAAGGTTTTTTTCACAGTCTCATAAAAATGTTCACTAACTTTAGCAGTCTGAAACAGGAAAAAAACACACTATTACATTAAAAGAAACACCAAAATATCGTGAGTCATGTTTTTATGAATTTTTACTAGCATATTAAAATAATTAATTATCTATTTATATACTCAAAATTAACTATCATTTTTAAATTATTTTGAACATGTGAAATAATAGGAAATGGACTACTTGGTCTTTTACACACAAACACTGTTCAATTAGGTTGATATTAACCATATAAAAATAATCAATATTTTTATTAAGCGCCAGACTTAATCATCACTTTCCTTTTTTTGACATAAAAAAGTAGTCACAACTTCATTATAACAAATTTTTTTTGTTAATATTTTTATTCAAAGTTACCATTCTAGAAATTTTAAAAGTAAAGAAGTAATATATTTTAAATTTAAGATTGTTTGTTTCTACCCACCTTTCCTGTACTTTTATTCAAATACAACAAAATACCTCGAAGAGCAAAATGAAGTTTTCCTTAAAGAAAGCCACTTTCTAAGACCTAAAATCCGTCTATTAATAGGATTAAACATTTAACTGTTTTTCCATTCAAGAGCCAAAAAGTATACAAAACACGCTTTATATTACCTGAATCTAAGTACATGGCTTAATTAGTTTTAGATTTTTGAGCACCAGTAAAGAGGTGTATGTTTTTTAAATTAGTATGCTCCCGGTGATTTAACTTAATTATAGGACATACATAATAACAAGGACATTAATTTATCACTTTGTGAAAAGGGAACACCTACCCAGTTTATTAATTTATACCCCACAAAGGAATCAAACCTTACAACAATTAAATCAGTTTGTAGATAAGTTATGGTTAGTTGTTTTTGGACTTATGGGTGTTGGATTCGACTTGATTCACCCCTAAAATAACACTTTGTCTTTATTGATAGTCATAATTTGAGCACAGTGAACAGCTTTAATATGAAGCATTTATCTGATTTGAATTTATATAAAGCAATACTTCAGCAGTAGTCACAACCTAGTCTAAAACATTTAAAATGTTTAATGTCAATATACCTAATTATTAGGGTAATTTTAAAATATAACTATGAAATATTCTTTTGTATTATATTTGGAAGAAGGTAGGGGAAAGCAGGATACAAACACACTATGGTTTTTAGATTAAAATAAGAACACAGTTCACACTTTACATTGCTGCCAATGGACAAAGAGGTAATGGCTGCCTCTTGAAGAAAATTGGTCGTCAACGCCCAATCTCCCGACGTAGTTTTTATTGGGTTCCTCTTTTAGGAAGTTGTGTTTCGCGTTTCTCCTGATGAGTTCTGATAGAGTTAAACCTAGTTCAGGGGATTGAGCGGTAACGGTCAATTTTCTACAAGAGGCAGCCATTACCTCTTTATCCAGTGGCACCAATGTAAAGTGTGAATGCCCAGTCTGGTACAATCTCAATAAATCATGTTATGAAGTTTAAAATAAAACTTTACATGTATTTTTAATAAAGATATACATTCATACCTCAATTTTTTCACTAGATTTTGTAGCCGCAGGTTTGGAACTGAACATCCGCTGCATCATTTGTTTTTCTGAAACCTGAAACTTGTTTTTTTTCTCTTTCAGCTGCAAATAAACAATTATTTTTATTATTTTAGATTTATCATATACTTATTTAGCACTAACCGGGGAGGGACAAGGTAGTTCATGTTGCTGGCGTTACCTGTAATAATAAAAACAACTCCAAGGTGTGAACCCGCAAGCAAGCTATATCAACCAAGTGGCCGCCGTCATTAGCGATGATGATGCCAACATTTGGGGATAGATGCTGTCGTATGGTCAGCACAACGAGCCCTCAGGCCATGAATCTCAGTTTTATAAACTGGAACTGCTACTATTTTATTCAATCAACTCCCCATTTGTCCTCACGAGGCTGAGTTTGACTCCGTTCCGGACCCATTGCCTCACAGATAAATTTTGAAAGCGCAGGGGATCGAACCCGGGATCTCTGGATCTGTAGACAGAAACTCTTGACCACTAGACCACAGACCTGTAATGGAACCTTTAGTAAAGTTTATGTAATGGAGATGAGTCAGAGCCACCTTTTCTCAAATCTTCATTTCTCCTACAAATCCTGAATCCTAGAAAAGATGATCAGTGTAAAAGGTTAGTTTTCTCACAATGGTAACATTACCCTTCCCCCAGCACTTTGTATTTATGATTATTTTTTTTTAGCACCACGTCTTGCTACCTATTTAGGCCTGTGATGGAGGTGCATAAATCGTCAACTTCATATTACGAGTGATCAATTAATGAGCTATCAGATGACTCAGGAGGGCTTTATGCTATTCAATAGTTAGAGAGATGGTGTACTAAGCCAGATGTCCCGAGTTCAATTCCTGTGTCAAGGTGTCATTTTTAAATTTAAATAGTATGATATTTAGATACGGCTATAACCGCAATCAACAAATATAATAGCTTGAATATTTAATACATTACATGACAATGGATTGTGAGGTATCGATTAATTTTCTTTAAGAGGCGGCTATTTACCCCTTTGTCCAGTGGCGGCGGTGTGAACCTTATTCCTCTTTCCTGTATAATAATTTTGCCAACCCTATATACAGTAATTTAATCTGGAGGAGAATCTGTAACCAGGGTGGCTACAAAACATATTTTACAAAATTCCCCGACTTTTCCAGGTTTTCCAGGCAACATTTTTCAATTTTCCCTGACTGGCTTTTTCTGGTTTTAATGGTGGATGATAACTTGTTTTACTTATTATTGAACACATATTAAAAAAAAGTTTGTATCTACTAAATATAAACGGTTTTATCAATTATTTTAAAAATTAAAATGTTATTTTATTTAGGTATTATTAACTTATATTTTAATGTTTAGTTGCAAAATTAATGGGATAATTTAGACATATTTTTTAATCCCCAGACTTTTACTTATTTTTAGTTAAATTCCCTGACATCTCCCTGTTTTCCTTGTCATCCAAAAATTTCCTGACGTTTCCAGGGTTTCCCTCTCTGTAGCCACCATGCTGTAACCCACCTCGGTGGCATAGTTGGCTAACGTGCTAGTCGCGTTGAGCTCAACTGCTGAGGACGGGGATATCGAGGTTCAAATCTCGGTCGGGTGAACTGGGGGTGGTTTTTCACTCTCCCTCCACGCAAATGCGGGTTAACTTCCTGTAATTCAACCTTCCCAATTCCTAATCCATTATCCAGTAATTAAAGCATATAACCCAAACGGGTAGTAAGACGCGGTGCTAAATAATAATAAAAAAACAACATGAATGTACCAAAGTTCAATGAACTTACTGCAAGAGTTCTGTTGCACATGCTTCTTTGTTGCGTTAAAATGAATAGGTTACTGGAAACTTATCAAGTTGGTGCCCTTATTTAGTTTCTTTATATATTATGAAAAGGATCATGCTAGCTGTCTCAAAGAGAAACAGAACTAGGAATGGGCCCGCTTCGGTGGCCACATGGTATAAGGTGCTATTCTCGCTGTAGACTAGACTGCCAACAACGGGGAGATTGAGATTAAAATCACATTCGGGTGTAATGAGGACAATTTTGTATCTCCACATAAATGTGGCTCCACTTCCTCTAAATATAACCATCCAAATCCCTAAAAAAAACTAGGGTTGTCAAACTCATTCCCTCGCTACCCTCGATTCTTACTGCAATCGAAAGAATTTTTTTTTTTTCAAACACAATATTAATTTACATTGAATTACATCCTAACTAACACCACTATTCCATTATTTGAGCAGTTATATAAGGAAGGTGTTGAAATAATACATTTATGTAAATTAAAACCTACCAATATTAACTCTTCGCTGATAGAGGTGTCATTTGGCGCTAGCTTTAGAGCCGCAGTGAGCCGCCGATGAGCCTCATCATAATCACCCAACATCAGCAAAGCTCTGCCAAAGCTATGGGTCAAGAAACAAACGGAAAAAAGATTTGTGTTCAAAATAAGTTATAAAATAATAAATATCCAATTTCTAAAATATTAAACACATACTTAGCGAAAGCTACGAAAGAAAAAAAATGTAAATTATAGAGATAGATAATTGGCTAATTGAAAATGAATATATAAGTATTTTATTTAAATGACAAAATTTAGATATTTTTTGTGGTCAAAAGTAGACTTTTTTTTTAAAACTTAAATTATGAACTAAAGTTATAATAAAGGTTTGATTAATTCATTACATTTTCATGAAAAAAGACAGGTAGAATTGTAGAAAATGAAGCACAAAAATAAAAGTAAAAACACTAACAAACGTTTACAAACGCTTAAGGTAGATGCCATGTGGCATTAAAATATCAAAGTGTCAATCATGAGTCACGGTGGACTACGAATGTAGATAGCTCCTAGTGGCCGATAATTTCACCAGTTACCACATTAAGACTCAATACACCAACAACTAGTGAAAGATGGCGCTAGATAAAGGACAAACCAGTATAACTTAGTGGCAGGGCATTAACCCTTTGGTGAGTATAGTTTTAATATAGTACAATATCCCTGTGGAGTGAGGTTTTTGGTGAAAATTAAATATATTTTTATTTTTGCATATTCATTTTAAAATGATGTATTGCAGTTTCCAAAGTAGTTTTAAAATTTAAAAAAATAATTTTTAGGAAAAATTTTTCCATTTCAAATACAATTCAGAGAGTTTAAAAATTTGTTTTTGTGTGAAATGTGGTGAAGCATGGATAGCTGCAAAGTCCTACATCACATTCCACACACATCCACAGTCTTTCCGCTTTGGCTGTGAAAATTGGCATTATTTTGCCACCGAAATGTATCATGCATTGTTGGCTGAACATCTGCTCTCACCTGTATTTGTGTCATATTGTTATCGGCATCAACTTCATGTTCAGGTTCCCGCTCATATGAACTAGATGAAACTCCGTCATCACTGTCATTTATATCACTCGCGGATTCCCAATTTGAAATTATTTCATTCAACTCTTTTTCTGTTAGCATTCGTCTTTTGCGCGAAGATGCCATGATAAATACAACAATATAAAACTATAATACGATTATACACATTCGAGTGTGGCTACTACCTTTATTTATAAATATGTGAGTTTGCCTCCATAAATAAAACATTAATATAAACTAAGGTATAAAAATGAATGTTCATGTGCGGCCACTAACTTTATAAACAATGACACAGCAAAAAAACTGTCACAAATAAATCATGTGGAAACACAACTTCTAAAATAAACATCGATTTAGTCAACCAGGTGTTTATGATAACCGTTTTGTATAAAGGACAGTAGAGTCATCTATTAGCAAATATATAAACTAGTAAATGTCTAAAAATAGTTTCTTTAACATAACATAGATAGCAGCAAAGAACTAACATGGTTGAACGTTTATTTACGGCCATACTAATTTAGACAAACATGAAAACGTATATTTACGTGCATACTCCTAGGAAGCCATAACAAAATGAACGTAAATATACGTTCATACTCACCAAAGGGTTAAAGGCAGAATTCCCTGGTTTAAATTCAGTGTCCAGATTGTTATTTTTCACAAGTGCACGTTTTCAACAATAAAATTGATATTATAACTCTAGTGTAGTTTAAAGAAGTTTAAGATAGATTGTTTGATAAACTTTTTAAAATGGTTCTATAAACCCTAAGGCAGATTAAAAAGCATCGCAAGGCTTCCTAATGAGCATGAATTGATTTTTTTTTTGCTCATGTGAGGCTACGCTTATATTATTATACACATTTAAAAATATTAACTGGGATATAGATTTGTATTTATTTATTTATTTGAGGTATTTAATGTGCACACTTTCTGAACTGATTGATTATATCTGCAGATGAGAATTTTTTATGAGCGAGAACAAAAGAGCCTACCAATTTTGCAAAAAAAAAAAAAATATTTTCACATATCTTCTAGGGTTATTTTACGCACCACAATCGGAATGGGACCGAAGGCATTACTTCCCCTCCAAACCCTGGGATGTAGATAGAGTCAATAACATGTGTACTAGTTTTTTTAGTGTATGTCATCTTGAACCGGGAGTGATATTTATCTAGTTCAGTCACCTTTGTGTGTATACTTTCGGCCACTCTAGTGGGCACAGAACGTAGTTCAACCTATGTCTACATGTTGTACCCGCAAATGAGACGATGTGTTGATAATGATTATTAAGGTGTGGGATCAGTGAAATTCTTAAACCTAGCTTAAGTCTAATTTACCAAATCCTCGTGACTGTTAAAAAAAATACCGACGGTATCCGGGAAGCTAACCCGGGACCGCTAGGTTCGTAGCCGAGTGTAAGTATAAACACATCTTACTTGAATAGGGCTTTAGCATTCTTCCCATCGTGGTACAGGGCATTCCGGCACTTAACGCAGGCTTGTTTTGACAAACCTAGCTTGTTGTAACATACAGCCAGGTTCACGCACACTTTTACTACGAGCTTTCGTTGCTTTGATTCCTCCTCATCATTGGATAGTTGACAACGATTCTCCAAGATGTTAAGAGCTGTGTTGTACCTAAACATCCCAAGACATTTATCCCGGTTTTAATTTGTGGGGATTGCATTTTTTTATTGTTTTATTTATTCCCTTGTGTTAAAACCAGCAACTATCTACCCCAGAAAATCAAACAAAAGTAAACAGTTAAAAACAATCGATCCGTCATTTCTTCATTTACACCCTGTAAAAAACTGGTGTTTACATCTTGATTCCCAAGGTTGGTAACCTTGTTTTTGTTGATGTGTCAACTATTTTCTTTGTTGTCATTCTGCCTCATTTTAAATACAATATTATTCTATGATTATCAATCGTAATATTTTTTCAATGTTCAATATTGTACATACATTATGTAACTTTCAAGTTTTTCAATATTGCATTCCCATTTAAAAGCCCTCTGACAATTTAAAACTGTTTCAAAAACTTTAAACTTCATTTCTGAAGAACAATGTTTTCAGCTATGCGTCCTTCTTTTAGCTATCGCCTCGATTATTCTACTTACTTTTTTATTGCCAGCCTTATGTTGTTATTTGTAAACGCATCATTTCCCCCTGTAATATTTCCTTGAGCAGCTTTATAAAAGTCTTTGAAAGTTTGCGACTTTGCACTTTCAGAATCCATCAAATTCGCTGCCTGATCGTCAAGAAAACTTATCAATTCCACTTCGATCAGTAGTTCCGAGTCTATAAACAGAAATTATATGTTATAGTAAATGTGCATGGATTGAATTTTAATCATCATAATTCAATCAGAATAAATGCCCAGTAAAAAAAAAATATGTGTGGCTAAAATCTGTCATGCAGCCTTAAAAAAATAAAATTAAAATAAAATATTTTTATAATCCAGAAAGCCATCATTCGATCCGACACGTAAGCTCAGTTGGTAGCTTGTCTGCCCACCGAGCTAAGGGTCCCGGGTTAGATTTCCGGCGTGGCCGAAAAATGTATAATTGGTGAAATGTGGTTGTACCCTTTCATATTGAAAAATTAACATCTGGGGACTGGATGTTGTGCCTGTCCTATTCTTAAGTTAGATTATAAAGCATATGAAGTTATAAAAAAAAGTCTCAGGTTGGAAACAATAATGGATGGATATAGTCTTAATTCCATTTTATTACTCAAATAACTTTATCAAGTTTTATCTGAGCTGTTAGTATTGAAATAATTTATTTGTTTTTATTTAGGTTGAGTGAAGAGTTTATGTATTAAGATTTTGTATTTAATTCTTAAACTATACTTATTTAAAACTAAGCGGAGGAGAAAATTATTTTCTTATTCAAGTTACTTCAGTCTCTTTTAATTGTGAAAATGATAAGGAATAAATTTAAAACACATCAAAAGAAATTTCATGCTTCATTTTACACAATCAATTAAAAATGTTCCTAAAAGGGAGCATTATCGGTATTTCAAATTAATCACTGCTGTTAATTACAAATGATTAAAATTATGAATTTGTGAATCAATATACTATGAAGTTATAATAATACTTAGCACTGTGTCTTACTACCTACCTATACCTAGATAATAAAAAAATGTGAAAGGGTAAACACATATTTTCATTAATGATAATTTTCAGCCATGTCGGAAATTGAACTAGGGACCTTTAGCTCAGTAGACAGACACGTTACTAAATGAGCTAAGGTATCAGACATTAAATGTCAATAAAATTACGAGGCTGTAATAATTTTTGACAAATGACACATATCAAAATCTTACTTCCTGGGATTCTAGGAGGTACCCCAAGCTCCTTGTATGCCAATTCAGGACTAATGAGAAACTGTGACTTTTCTTTCTTCTTCATCGTGGCGATGCCGATTTCCAAACCCTGAATGAGTTGATAAGCATTCAGCCTGAATGTTTCTGGTTTCCCTCTCATATATGTCGAGTCGTAAGGTTCTTCATTAAACTCTAAGTACGCGTTGTAGTGGACGGTGACAGACGCACCTTCGGGGACTTGAGGTCCCTCTCCTGCCCTCAGGATCTGTAATAATACATTTTATAGAGAGAGAAACACTACATGTAGAAAATACTGAATTAACATTTATCCATTTATTTTACATATAGATTACACCATAAACCCTCTTTGGTGGCAGCGTGTCTAACGCGCTTCACTCGTATTAGACTAGACCACCAAAAATGGGGAGATCAGGGTTCGATCCCACTCAGGTGCACCGAGAGGAAGGATTTTCCTAAATGAATTTCCACCCTCCCTCCGTGCAAATGTGGCTGCACGTTCTCAAATTAAGCCTTCTTAGTCCTTAACACATTAGTGTAATTATTACGGTGGTGTACAATGCAGTGCTAAAAAGAAATTTACACCCCGGACTTAATGTATTTATTTTTTACACAACTTTTACTTTCTCATCGAGAAGTAATGTCATCATGAACATTTTCACCCTCGGGATTATGACAAATCTTGACAATCTATGTGCTCCCAAACAAAACAAAAAAAATAAAGGGGATTTTACATAATTTCTTATGTTTCTGTGGTGAAAAAGTTTGATTGGAAAAAAAAAACTCAATACACCTGACCGAAATTCAAACCCCGATCTCCCCATCATCGGAAGTCTAGTCCACCGCAAGAGTGGCGCCTTAGACCATGCGGCCACCAAAGGAGGCTCCCTAAACATTTGAATTTTGTTTCTTGCAATGGTGGTGTTTACTATTTTTAGATTTGTATTTGTATTATGTATTTTCTGTTTTAGCCTCATTTCAGCACTCTTGTCTTTACTGATCTTCAATACAAAGTCATGCATTAATTTATTCCATTGCTCTAATTTCCTTCTAAACAGCGTCTTTATCCTAGTCCCAAAATATAACATCAGCAAAGGCCACCTAAAGCAGGATGTCTACCGAGTTGGAGAGACAAAAAATTAGTGACTTTTTGACCATAAAATGCCTTCGGTGAGCGGTCAAACGTTTTATAATGCACTCTCGCGCAACATTAAGCTTTAACTAGATGGCAAAAGTTGACCTTGTCTTTGGTATCAGAGTATTAACAATCAGACAACTTGCGGCTAGCGCATGTCATCATGGGTAGTGGGTGAGTGGGTGGGGACTTTGAACGTGTTTGCATTATGATGCGCAGGAAATTCAAACAAAAATATTGAAAATTCGAGACTTTTCAGGGAATTTTGCGAATTTTTTTTTGTTGCAATTAGTAGCTTTCCGTATCTTTCGTGACCCAGTAGGCACCCTGTATAGTAGCCTAATATTATTCAATATAACTTCCTACAAATGACTAAAAAAAAATTATTCAAAACATTAAAAATATGAAATAAGAAATCAAAATAACTAAAAATGATTCTACAACCATCACACCATCTTAATGCAAGAACATCATTTGTCTTTTTAACAGTCAGAATAATCTGCTTCGGTGGATACATGGTCTAAGGCGTCACTCTTACATCAGGCTGAATTCGCATGATGGGTAGTTCTTGGTTTGCATCTCACTCGGGTGTCTTAAGGGTGGGTTTTTTTTCTTAACTAGTTTTCCCATGTACCTTTCACAAAGTGCAAGAACGTTTTCTTCTAAATTCTACCTTGCTCATCCTTACTACATTAGTGTATAATTAATATATATATGCGCATGGAAATAAAATAGGCATACATCTTACAATTTTGTACGTTTTGGTACAACTCTTCAGTTTACAAGTGACAAAAAATATTTACTTTTTAAAATCAAATTCGAAACTAAATATTACAATAGAGTACCTTCTTCTTTACAGAGCCATCCTCCATTAGGTTGTGCATTTTTAAAGCCATCTTTTGGAAAGGTGATAAATTACTCCCTTCATCGTCGTCGTCATCATCATCATCATCACCTTGGCACTCTAATTTAATATTTTTTAACAAATCCTCATTTTGGTAAAAATCAGCCGTTTCTTTATCAAATGTATCTTCGAGGATAGTATCTTGAACCTGAAATTCAATGGGTTGATCCATCTGAAGGAGCTCCCTAAAAAAAGTTATAAAAAATATAAAATAAACATAAATGTTACATAATCATAAGTACTAATTATATTACTATGTTCAAGACATATTTATTAAATTAATAGTGGCTGTAAATCTTAGTGGCAAAATAAATAAGTGCCCCTAACTTTAAAGAAAAATAATAATTGTTGGAATCGGTTTAGTGATGGTTGAGTTTATGTTGGGGTGAAGGCTAAATAAAGAAGGATGTTGTTGGAACTGGTTTAGTGATGGTTGAAGTTTATGTTGGGGTGAAGGCTAAACAAAGAAGGATGTTGTTGGAACCGGTTTAGTGATGGTTGAGTATATGTTGGGGTGAAGGCTAACGCGGATGTTGTTGGAATAGGGTCAGTGGTTGAGTTCACAGTGGGATGGTTATTTTCTTTAATATTGTTTTCAGAATTTTGTATTGTATTATCAGAAGATATGGCAGTCAATAAGTAACTGAACTTAACATGAAATCGGTATTTGTTAAAATGTGGTCATTTGCCATGTTGCCTGGATCATCCAAAGGTACCCACACAGCAACATTGCAGGCTATAGGGAAAGGCCCAAAAACCCCAACATCAAGTGGTTGTAATTTTGCAGACAAATGGGGCAGTATTTTCAAAACTGTAACACCATTCTCTTTTGCTAAATCTAGAACTTTTAGTGGCCACATAGTCTAACGTGTTAATCATGCCAGGAGACTATATTGCCCATGATGAAGAGATCAAGATTAGAATCTCGGTCCGCGGGTGTATTAAGGGTTGTTTTTGCCTAAATAGTTTTCCATTCTCCTTCCATTCAAATGCAGGTACACTTCTTATAAACATAGCCTTCCTAATTCCTAAAGCCATTAGTGTAAATTGTACATAGCCTAATAACCCAAATAGGTGATAAGAAGCTGTGCTAAAAATTTAAAAAAAGAAGATATAATTCTCGTGATTGTTGTAAGTTAATAAACTAGGAGTGTTTTTAGACCGATGGGAGTGTTTAATAACATGCTTCACAGTTGTGACAAATAAGTCACTTGCTATTTATAGGCCCAACAAACCAACTGGTGCACCTGTGATCATGTACATCTTGTAGTAACGTGAACACCTTTATCTCCATGTGTTGCAACATTTAGTTGCTTTTAAGAACCCTTTTCAGAAACAACATTTGGAGAATGTTGAACAGTAGAACTGCTTAGTCAACTGAATTTAACACTCTTGTTACATCTGAGAAACAGTCAAAATGAGAATAAACATCTCTTGAATATTTTTTTTTTAAATGTTGGCGGTGTACTTGTTAAAAGCTGTGGCTCAGGCTAAGTTGCGGCACCCAGGTGTCCTAGCTCATATTTTAGAATGCCGGCCGAAAAACCCATTCAATACCTGCCTTATTATTATCATCCCAGGTATTTAGATATTATTTTTAGCTGCCAGTTCATGAGCAAGTTCATAACAATTGGATACACCTTCCTTAACCCCTAGAACATTTTGGATCAAGTAACTGTATATGATGCTTAACTTTCTCCTTGTTTATCTGTAAAAAAAATAAATTATATACAGAATAGTTTGGTTTCATTCTAGCAGATTTAGCTCCGAGAGAAGATTTGTGTTTTGCAGTGTATCAACAAGTTTACGAGTCTGAAAGACTATTTTTATTCTCTGACTGCCACATTTCGCGAGTTACAAACTGATAAAACTAACTGTAAAGCCTCTTGTATTAGGCCTACTTTCTAAGAGAAACTGCCAATTTTAGCCTATTTTTAAGGATTTCAAGGCATTTTTTATTTAAAATTCAAATCTGTAATGAAAGAAACTGAATATATTAGTAACAGTGCAAGGCATCTTTTTCACAAGAATGTTATCTGCCTCAACTTGTCTGTTGTTATTATTATTATTATTATTATTAGCACTGTGTCTTACTACCCGTTCGGGTTATATGATTGTGAGATGAAATGGAGGACCTACAGTTTAAAGTGGGATCCGAACCACGGTGGAGGCCTGGCATTCCTTACATTCACGAGTTGTGATTAATACACGTCTTGTCAAAGGTGAAGGAAGGGTTTGGTAATCAGATAAATCTGTGCCGGGACCGAGGATTGAGCCCCGGACCCCAGCATAGAAGTCCGACACCTTACCCCTAGACCACCAGGTCACCCTCGTTTTATAGTTATGTAGTCTAGCTACACTAATGGTTTTAGTGATCAGGAAGGTTATATTTATAGAAAGTGTACCTGCATTTGCGAAGAGTGGAGAGAGATATTTTTTAACCACCTTCACTACACCCAACCGAGATTGGAGCCTCATTCTCCCAGTCATTATAAGTCTAGTCTACTTCGAGAGTAGCGCCTTAGGACATGCGACCACAGAATTGGGTCATATTATTCGTGTTCAAGAGTGCCGAATTAAGAGAGAGAGAAAACTTTAACACAACTTCCCAATGCTAATGTCTCAGATACAAGTGATCCATTTGATTTGATTTGATTCAAAAATGTAATACCTTAAGTTAATCCCAGTTTTTAAACGAGTTTCAGGAATCCTCTCGTCCTCAATATCACTGATATAAATATCATCATCAATTATATCCATCTTTATTAGAATATCAATTCAATGATGATAATTGATTTATCAGCACTATATATTTTTCTGAAAAAAAACGCAATTTAGAATTAAATTGCCAAGAGCAAGAATAACGTTTAACGAAGTAATAGCTTTTCTACGAATTAGGTTTAAACACGCTGTAGTTTGAAAAAAAATACAGCATCAAAGATAACTAGAAATTGTTGACTTACACAATTGTTCAAATAACTAACATATGGATTTACTACTACGGTTTTAATACTACATGGAGAGGAGAGCCTTCTAGCAGTAATCAGTGAACTAAATGTATAGCCAAATGACGATGTAAAAATTATATTATGAACTACCAGTGGCGTATTCTCTGGGTATGCTAGTCCTGCGCCACAAATTCTAAATGATATGGACTAGTTTTTTTGTTTAATTAAATGCTGTCTGTGTGAACTGTGTAAACACTAATGTTTAAATTGTTAATAAATATACATGTAATGAATTATTAATTTTAAAACTAATATTGTTTCATACTCCGAGAATACTGTGTTTTAAGTAATACTTCTTCCTAAACGTTCTACTTAAGCAAAGTATGCTTTGTCAGTTACTTTCGTTTATTGTATTATAAACTGATTTATTGAATTTTACTTTTTTTTTTTTTCCGGAAACATCCATCAACGCGCTATGCTAAAATTTACAATACGTAAACAAAAACAAGATTACATGGCTATCTTAATTTTTTTGGACAAAGAAGTAGTAGTGTTAGTGCTGCATTCTTTTACCAAGTTTTAAAGTAAGCTTTTCTATATTGGACTTCTTAGTTTAAATTTGTAGTAGTGGCACTTTACAACCCATTGGACCTGTCAAAGATGGCGCCTGTTGCAGAGGATGTTGAATTGAATGGTCTTTTATCGAAAAAGAAGGATGAAATTGAGAATAAAGAAAATTTATGGTATGATTGATTATAATTGTTTTGGTCTCTTTATTTGCGAAGCCGTGCACGTTTTCTATCTTTTCATATACACCTTTTAGTTTTGTGCGTATTCTCACAGTACAGTTTTGGGCCTAGCCCACTGTTTTAATGTGAAATAATAGGTTAGTGTTTATGTTTAAACCCCCATGTCGTAGCATATGTCATCCATTACTGAAATAGGATTCGCCAAAAGATCTAAACAAAAGTATAATTTTTATGTGGAAGTGGCTTGACCAATTATTGATTTTTATGAGCATGGAGTTTGTACATGTCTAAGCATCTAGCTGTCACTTGTTTGTATTTTTTAAAGGTCATCAATACTTGGGGAAGTTCAAACTCGTGGAAGTACAAAACTACCGTCCTGCAAGTCTGTTGTGGTGTTAGGTGAGTAGGCCTAGGATTATTCATTTTTACATTTGTACATTTTAAAAATGGTTTGATGGGCCACACAAACCTTTAAGACTTTTCTTATATATAACATACCCATCGTATAGAGTATATCAGATCATCTTTATTAGAAAAAAATGTCGATATTCTCTTCTATTATTACAAAAAATGAACATGTAAATCTAGGGCTGGGCCGATCAGTCCTTTTGTTCACTAGGCCTATCCCTATTATTTGTTGCTGATCATTAGCGTTGTTTTGTTTACAATATTACAAAGGTTGTAAGCCTATACAAAACCAAAGATAATATAAATATATAATCATAATGAAAGATTAAATATTCATTGAAAATTATATTTTTTTTTTATTTAGCACCGGATCTTATTACTCGTTTGGGCTATAAGTACTAATTATGTACCCGCCTCGGTGGCGTAGTTGGCTAACGCGCTAGTCGTGTTGAGCTCGACTGCTGAGGACGGGAAGATCAAGGTTTGAATCTCGGTCGGGTGAACTGTTTTTCTTTTTTCTTCCCTAAATGGTTTTCTACTCTCCCTCCACGCAAATGTGAGTTCACTCTCTCTAATTCAACCTTCCCAATTCCTAATCCATTAGCGCAATTAGTACTTAAAGCGTATAACACGAACGGGTAGTAAGACATGGTGCTAAATAATAATAATAATATAATTCTTGTGTTAATTATATTATTATAACTTTTTGATCTAGTTTTAAATAAACCATTTTGATCTTTACATTTATTTCAGAATGTCTGGTTATGTGGTATAGAGCACTAGGCT
>CABFOV010000143.1:50813-67409 GCA_902141375.1 Timema poppense
CCAAAAGCATCAGTCTACTCTCCTGACCTGATGAAGCTGTCTGTGACAGTGAAAGCTTGTCCTTAAATATGTGTTTGTGTTTTTTAGTGTTATATCTAAACAATATTTACTCCAGTATCACCAAGGTAAGTGTGCTGGCTATCCCTCCTAATTTAAACCAGAATGTCTTGTTAATAAGCTTCAAGTGTGTATAATCTGAACGGGTAGTAAGACACTGTGATAATGATGATGGTGATGATTATTATTATGATTATGATGATTATTATTATGATTATAATAAAAAATATTATTATTATTATTATTATTCAAGTAGTTGACTGGTTTATTTGCAAATTGTTAGTTAGAATATTCCTCTTGTTATTTCAGGTGACAATGAGTCTGGCAAAACAACTTTAATTGCCAAACTCCAAGGTGTGGAGGACCCGAAAAAGGGCTCTGGTTTGGAATATGCTTATATCGACGTTAGGGATGAGTATAGAGATGGTAAGTAATAAGTCTTGGATCTAAAATGATTTTGTTAAAGAAGTTGTTCCTAACTGGGATACTTCTAGGGTGAGTCTTGGATTTCGAAACTTGGCAGGAATTTAATGGGCTAACTAGAAAATATGAAAATTCCAAAATTCAAAATGAGTAAATACGAAACTGAGAAGATTTGAACTATACTAAAGTAATATAAAAAAAAATAGCTCAGCATTGTTGTAGGAGATTGAAATTTTGTATAGACAAAAGAAATTTATTTTAATCAAAAATATATTAAATCCATTAAACTAAACATCATGATTACATAAGACAGAATGAAATTTAAAAAGGGAACGACATTTTTAGTATACTTACAAAAGTGAATGGCATTAGTAAAAACTTAAACATTAAAAACATAGTTAAGTGACGTAGGCTACAAACGGATAAGACAAACACATGTTTCATTAATATTGTTCAAACTACACATCTTCACACTAAACACATTCTTAATCTTGATGAGACTAAAAAAGACGATGATGGTGATGAGGAAATCTTGTATGGATTATCTGGTTATTCTAATATTTACCGTGTTGAAGTTAATGACGGTTTCCAGAGAAAATAGTGTGCCGTTTGTGATGATGTTCCTTTTTAAGTCGTCTTCCATGATTTTTTCCCCAGCCTTTACTCCTTTAGTAACTTTAACCCCGCCTTCACTATTGAAGTAATTTTCTTCTATTGGCTGCAAGCCCATATCAATGTTCTGGAAAGCGGATGACGGGATCACAAGGTTGAAGCACTAAGGTTGCAAAAGGGTTCTTCTCCTTCCTCATCGCTGTCGTCGTCGTCATGATTTTTATTTGAAGCCTGTGCATCTAAAATAAGCTGCTTCGTTTCTTCCATTGCTGACTCCTCCTCACAAGACTCCAACAACTCTTCTATGTATTTTCTGTCCACATCTTCAAAGTTTACTTAAATTTTTCTAATGGAACACATTGTCGATGAATATTGGCGCAATCTACTTGTCCGAGCGGTCTTGGGCTAAGGTGTCAGACTTCCGTACTGTGGGTCCGGGGCTCAATCCTCGGTCCCGGCACACATTTATCTGATTGCCAAACCCTTCTTTCACCTCTGACAAGACGTGTATTAATCACAACTTGTGAATGTGGGGAATGCCAGACCTCCATCGTGGTTCGGATTCCACATTAAACTGTAGGTCCTCCATTTAATCTGACAATCACCCTACCATTACACATTAGTGTAAGTGCGTATAACCCCAACGGGTAGTAAGACCCTGTGATGATGACGATGATAAATAATCATCATCATCATTATTATCAGAGGCCTCTATATCTGGTATTAATTCACATCAAACATCTCTGAGACGCTATCATAAATCGCATAATATCAGTCTTGCAAGCATGTTTATATGTAGTTAATTTTATAATTTGATTTCATGCAACAAACTATTTTAAAAGATCTGGTGAAACTCTTCGCTGTTTGCTCTGCTCTTCTGAAATTCCTTTGCTTACTAAACTCCCTCACTCTTAACAATCCATGAGCCTGTTAGTTTCCTTTTTAATATCGAATCTGTTGCTAAGCAAAACCCAGCCTTGCGAACCACTGATTGAAACACATACATCGCACTTTGAATTACGGTTTATTGTCTGAACAGAGATATTGATATAGTACATTCAAAACTGTTCTCCTGCCTTGATCTGCTCGATTCCATGTACATTGCAAGCAAGCCACATAAAGAGTGTCCCGGTGACGGACGAGTTCCCTCCTACCGCCCCCTGCGCCTGATTTAGTAACAATACTTCAGCGCTGCGCCAGACAACTGCGTGGAGATAGAAAGGGGTGGGGAAGGATCGTCACTTCACCGTTACACTAGTTATAGAAGGTTGGTTAACTTGTTGATGGAAGGTACAGTGGAAGAGAAAAATTGCACAAGAAGGTAAAGATTAGAGAATGTGAAACAGAAACTTATGGGTGTGGGATGTTATCAGTATGTAGAGATTAGCACAAGATGGGAATAAAATGAAGGATCGCATCAAACAGGGTTGTGAAGTCTTTATTGTTTCCAGCCTGTGGCCTGGGTAAATTTTTTATTCACGCCAGATATATTTTACACTGCCGTCTTGCTAGGCCTGCTGTAGCTTCATATTTCTTATAATCCAACTTAAGACCAAGACAGACACAACATCCAGCCGTTAAGCCATCCCTGTAAAAGGATAAACTCATAATTCACCAATGATACATTTTTTGGCTGTAATCGAACGCGGGACCCTTAGCTCGGTAGACAGACACGTCACCAACTGAGCTAAGGTGTTGGATAGTCGAGAGACTGATGACGTCAAAAAAAAAAGTGTGAATGGCAAATCGCCTAAATCAGCAAAGTCTTTTTTTTTATAAGTCTTTACTAATCAGTATCAATAAAAAAGTATGCAGCTTTTTTTAAAAAATATTTTAAAATCTTTCCTTGTCATTTAATAAGCGTTTAAAATAATTCTAACCTAATTGTATTTGTGTATATTCGTAGACCACACACGGCTAAGTGTGTGGGTTTTGGACGGAGATCCATCACATTCTCATCTTCTCCGGTTCGCCCTCTCCGAAGAGACCTTCCCCCACACACTCGTCATGTTTGTGGTGGCCATAACCACACCTTGGGGGATGTTAGACCAATTGCAGACATGGGCCTCAGTGTTACAAGACCACATCGACAGGCTCAAAATATCCTCCGACGATATGCAGGAGAACAGACAAAAGTGTAAGTGTAGGACAAAGGACGTAGCGGATATCTGGGAATCGATGATGCTCTTTAACTTTCGTTCTATTCTTTCATGGTTTTGTATCCTCTTTGTGCTGGCGGCCGGGGTTCAATCCTCGGTCCCGGCAAAGATTTATCTGATTACCAAACCCTTCCTTCACCTCTGACAATACATCTTGTGAATGTGTGTGGAATGCCAGGCCTCCACCGTGGTTCGGATTCCACGTTAAACTGTAGGTCCTCCATTTCATCTCACAATCACCCTACCATTACACATTAGCGTAAGTGCGTATAACCCGCATGGGTAGTAAGACGCGGTGCTAATAATAATAATTATAAATTCAACCTTCCTTGTTCTTAAATTGGCATTAATTTCACATTAATATAACTCAAACAAGTAGTGAGGTGTAGTGACGAAGCGTGAATGAATAATTAAATAGAGACGAACATTGTTTAATACCTCAGATGTGAAGAAGTGGCAAGATTACATGGAACCGGGCGACGAGCTGGAACAAAGCTCTCCCATACGTAGGACATCTCGCAATTTAGAAGATGACGGAGGAGATATATTTCCACTGGGAGATGGTGTCTTGACGAGAAATCTAGGACTGGATATCGTTGTGGTCGTTACAAAGGTTAGTTATCTTTGCTCAAATGTGGGTGGATTGGTCAACAAAAAAAAAAGCAAATTCGTGTTACTGTGGTTTAACTTGTTTGCCGAAAATAAAGCCAGAGCGGAAAGGTAATCATGTGATAAGCTTAGAGTCAATTGCAAGATTTAAACTTCATCAGCAATCTCTGAGCATCGCGATTAGAAATAACTTCAGCTTTTGTTTATTTGCGTGACATCAATTTGGGAGACCCAATCAAATTTCAAAACAAACCGAAGCAATTAGTGTGCACGTGTCCAAATAAACGTATTGAATCAGTGCGCATGCACCTACAAAGACTGATACTAACCAGGGCAGGGTCTCTACCATCCGGGAAAATTGGATTCAGTCGGGAATTTGAAGTGGTCAGAAAAAAACTGGAATAAGTCAGGAATTTGGTAAATTAAAAAAAAAANATTAAAAAAAAAAAAGCCTGGAAAATGTTGTTTTACTAAAAATATGAAATACAATAATTATTAAATCAGTGAATTAAAATGTGATCTAAATGTGTTTTTTTATCTGTGTAATATGTTTTCTAATTCTTAGTAGTCTACTTTTGAGTGAAGAATTTTAGGAAATGATCGAGGGAAATTAGCGGAAAAGTCGAGAATCTCATTGGTCATGTTGAGTAGACACCATGACTAACATAACTACATTGACAGAGCTCGTGTTTTGATTTGTTATATGACACAGTACAATCATTTGAAAACATCCATTAGGATGTTAGTTAAAGACCTGTTTATCAATTAGAAAATTAAATATGTTTGTAATTAGCTGTTTCTAATTTGTGATGCATATAGGGTTGTGTCAAAACCAATAGTTTATGAATTTGAATTCCAAATCTTGGAAATAATTATGAACATAAGAGTAAATATAAATATAATATAAAATACAAATACAGTAACTAAATGTTAACATGCTTTCTTAAAATCCATTCAGTTAAATGTTAAATTACTGGTCTGGGGTCTGGTTGTTAAGTTCATCCTATAATTATGTTTGGTTCTGAACCACCAATAAGCAATATTAGAGCTCTAAATCAAATTTCACTTGAAAAGTTGGTTAAATTAAAAAAAGAATTGTTTGTAAGGATTTGAATCTCGAATTTGTAATTATCTCGAATATTCTTCTTGAGTATTCAAAGGTCCATCCTTAGTTGCAAAGAATTGTGGGTTTTTATATATTTCTTCTAGCATGTGAATTTCTGTGCCACTTATGCAAATTTTGTTTTCAATTTTTGTCACACGTGTGAATCAATCTTTACTCTTTGTCGTGCCAGCAAATTTTATTAAGTCAAGGCATCAAAATAGGCTTGCTTGAATCAAAAAGGGGTGGGGGATAAAATGGCATGACTTGAACTTTATTTTTTCAAATTGTAATTTACTAAGGAATAAGACAGACTTTACTTTATATTGATTTATAAAAACAAGTCAAAACTCATTAAACATGATATTCTGAAAATTGAAAAATGACACCTGGACATAGAAATGAAACTCAGGACCTTGTCCTGTGTCCAGGTGTCATTTTTTCAATTTTTATAGTAAGATATCTAGATGTGAGTAAATCTTCACTAAAACAAATATAATAGCTTTGGCTAGATTCCTCATTTAACATCGTTCGGTTTTTTATTTTTTTCGTTTGCATATTCAAAGTTGAAGAGACCAGTAGGAGAAAATTAACAAGTTTATCGAGAAATTATGTTTATATCATATCTTCAAAAGTACTTACTATATTTACTTTTAACTTTTCCAAATTTTTATTGTTTAATGTTTTTTTTATTGATTCTAAAAATTGTAGCATTTATTGTGTCATTGATGAAGTAAAGAAACATTAGCTAATTTTATTAATTTATTGATAACCTTGTCGCTTTTGTTATATATGTATTTCTATGGTTTGATTTAATTTAATATACACTTTATTGGTTGCAGACTGACTACATGTCGACTCTAGAAAAGGACTTTGATTACCGCGACGAACATTTCGACTTTATCCAGCAGTGGATACGTAGATTTTGCCTTCAGTATGGTGCAGGTCTATTCTACACGTCTGTGAAGGAGGACAAGAATTGTGATCTATTGTATAAATACCTCACTCACCGCATTTATGGGTTCCCTTTTCGCACACCGGCGCTTGTTGTCGAGAAAGATGCTGTTCTTATGTAAGTATGGCCATACTCTTATATTGATAATCATAGTACACAGTAGGGCCCCTGTATCCGCCGATTAAGCATTCGCAGTTCACCACTGTCCGATTTTGTTTACGTTTAATTAAAGAAAGAAATAGTTTATAAGTCACAATGCCTACACCATCGCCTCACTTCATCTCCTCATTGTGGCCATGTTTTTCTTCTTTATCAACATAGATTTAGTCCTTGGCTTCAAATTAAATTATGTCTTCTATCTGTCAAAACTGTGTTTTAAGATTAGATACTACGCTCAGTCAGCAATATGGAACAAGGTATCCAAACAACTCTAAGTGTAGCGATTGCAAAGTTGCTAAAATTTATTTTCACGGCCAGTAAATTTTCAACCCCGACAGGTTTCTTGTTCTGCAACTTTGTTAATATTTCCTTAAATCTTGTCTAACCACAAACATCATCAACTGAGGTAAGACATTATTTTTCATGCCCAGCAAAGCTTGGAATTTTCTTACCACTATTACTTAAAAAATAGAAAAATACTGTTCTATCTGCGGAATTAAATTCTTATTAATAGTATGAACTTTGAACAGAAAAGTGACTTCACAAACGGGCAAATATTTTTATCAATGTAATGAGCTTTATATTTTTTAGCTTTAAATATAGAAATTCACAAATTAAGTGTGGAATATGTTGAAATTCGCAATAAAACCAGTAAACATAAAGTTTTTGTAAAATTCACTATATTAAAAAAAATGAAAAAACACATATCACATTTGAAAAGGGTTAATTGAAACTTAAAACCAGCCTTTAAATACATTTTAAGAATTCACATTTTTCACAAATTCAAATTACAAATACCTGCTTTATGGACTCATGTGTTTTGCACAGTAGATATTTTGTTTTTGATTCTAGTATCACTTTTAAAGTTTATCGGTTCATACAATTTTACTTTGTATCTTTTCAGCCCATCTGGATGGGATAATATGAAGAAAATAAGCATTTTATATGAAAACATGCAGAGTATGAAACCTGATGACTACTACAGAGATATTATTGTACAGCCAGCCCTTAGAAAGGTATACTCTATTTAATTTATATTTGCTTTAATTGATGATTGAGTTTGACTTCTAAACCTGGAAAAAATGTTATACTTATTTCAGTGTAACCTCTGTTTGCTTTTAGAGGTAATTGTATTATTATATTTGTAAGACGGTATAGTAGAGGTGGAGAGAAACACGGACATAATTTGACTTTCACACTGAAAAAATGAACTTACTGAGTTTTTTTTATAATATTGTGTTTAAATATTTTACTTATCAAAACGGGTGTATTTATTTAAATCGAGACAAATAAATCTTGCTTAGGGTGTTTGTTGAAATGTGAATACATTTGGATTTGCTCCTAGAAACATAGCGTAAATAAAAAATTTAATTTCGTTTCCAAATAAAGTTGTGTGCATGTATATATCACTTATTTAAAAAAAATTATATAAAAATAACTACCCAAGATTTTCGGTTAACTCAAGATATTTAAAAAAAAAAGTAAATTCCTAAATATTTTAGAGTACACTATATATATATATTATTTGAATGACATATTTCACTTTGTTTAGCACATAAACATCTGAACCTTATAATAGATTTTTTTCTATATTATTAAGGCAGCCATTTAATTTAGTTTTTTTTAACCAAGTAGCGTTAAATTAATTGATCATGTCTCCAAGCTGTACATAATATCATGGACGATCAAACACCCTTTGTTTAGCCGGTGACGAGAGAATCTGAGACACAAGCTGAAGACGAGCAAGCTTTTCTCACAAGACAATTGCAGCTACTGCAGCAGGGGACCCCCTCTAATATGCGGCAGGAATCTCCCATGCGCTCTCCGGCTGGAGTACAGAAGACTGCGGACAGACGCCAATCTGGCTCACCTGGTGTGCAAGGCCAACTCAGTTCGCCAAAGAAGGTACGTCAGACTCTCAACCAGTTTATAAAATTTATCTGGTTAGTTTATTTATATCCTCATGTAAATTTTCATAAATGAAAGCATTTGTTTACCTGCTTCAGTTGCCGCATGGTTTAACCCGCTACTGTCGTAGCAGACTAGCCTGCAGATGATTGGGAGATCGATGTTCGAATCTCGGTCGGGTATACTGAGGGTATTTTTCCCACTTTTCCTGCATGCAAATGTGGATACACTTCCTCTAAATATAACCTTCCTAATCCCTAAAACTAGGGCTCTGCGAGTACTATGATTTCGAACTTCGAGTCAAGCTCTTCCTTTAAGCTCGAGATGGAAAGTTTTGTAGGCTCGTCATTTTTGAGTTTTCACATAATGTACTTAATATTCAATTTTTAAAGCGCAATCGTAAGAATAGGCTATTTAATTGAGATAATATTGCCATGACAAAGGAATGAAAATAAAAATAGATAGATAAATTACTAAATAATTGAATTATTATTTTTACTATTTTTACCTAGTCCCTTTCTGAAATAATAATCAAGAATATATTATATTGAAGTTTTCGAACTTAAAATATTTAAAATTTGTGTTAATTAATACATTTAAATACAAAACTGGCACTAGTTTAGTTACTATTTAGTTATATTTATGTTGGCTAACCTGTCTAAAATAAATGCTGATCTTATTTATTGCAATAAATATGTTACCAAGCTAACCACATTTCATTTTTAAAAAAAGGCACTTACTTTGTCGTATTGTTTGCTAGAAATATTATTTTAATCATTTAATTTTTAATTTCAAAGTATGAACATCAACTTTTATAAGCATTAAAAATTGAAATGAAATATTATTATTATTATTATTATTTAGCACCGCATCTTACTCCCGTTCGGGTTATACGCTTTAAGTACTAATTATGCTAATGGATTAGGAATTTGGAAGGTTGAATTAGAGGTAGTGAACCCGCATTTGCGTGGAGGGAGAGTGGAAAACCATTTAGAGAAAACCACCCCCAGTTCACCAGACCGAGATTTGAACCTCAATCTCCCCGTCCTCAGCAGTCGAGCTCAACACGACTAGCGCGTTAGCCAACTACGCCACCGAGGCAGGTTTGAAATGAAATAAATTTCTCAATAAAATAATTTCTAGCGAGAGCCAATATAACATGCATGTGCACCTGCGCATAGAGGTATGGAATTGGAACAGAAGACTTGATATTACACTGAGGAGTAATAAACAAAATATGAGAAACACTGGATAAAAGTAAGTTGATTCATTGATAGATGGAATTACATTAACCTATTGTGATGAAACGTTGATTCGCGCCCGCGAACGTTCAGACAAAGCTGTTGTTCAACGCCCATGCCAGGAAATGGGTTAGGCTAAAATCGTGTAACACACACACACACACACACACACACAGATCCTAAGAATATTTTATCTATAGTTTTAGCGGGTAATTCACTATTATTTTTACATTAATTAATGCAATTGTTCTGTAAAGTTTAAGCTTAATTTTCATTTTACCTATTAGATTGATACCACAAAACCAGGTGGTCCAGGAAGTGGGGAAGGAGTACTGGCAAACTTTTTCAACTCGCTATTGCACAAAAAAACAGGTGGCACAACACCTTCCAAATCTCCAGGTTAGTTTACTTACAAAATTAATTTTCATTTTTTTGTTTGTTTTTAATTTAATGCAGTCAAATATATGTAAAGGTGTTTAAATGAAAATCTGAATTAGTTTACTAAGAACAACTTTACAATCAGTATTTACAAGTATTGTGTACAAAAATACACAATTTTTTTTATTATAAAAGCCAATACAAGCTATAATATTATGTATTTTATCATCATCAACTGTTTGCAGCCTGTGGCTGTGGTAGGTTTAGTAAAATGCCTCAATCTTCCTCTATCCTTCCACCATTCTTCTCCTCTGACTTGCACACTTTCTGTTATCTACTCCTCCCATCTCTTTTTTTTTTTGCCACCCTTGCATNAGGTTTAGTAAAATGCCTCAATCTTCCTCTATCCTTCCACCATTCTTCTCCTCTGACTTGCACACTTTCTGTTATCTACTCCTCCCATCTCTTTTTTTTTTTTGCCACCCTTGCATGCTTTTTCCTACATACTTCATTTATATCATTCTCTTTGGTATTATTTTCTTTCCTGTCCTCATTACCTGCCCAAAACATCTCAACCTTGCTTCCTCTACTTTCTCATGTACTCCAACATCTTCATTAGATGCCCATACCAGCTCAGTCTTGCTTCCTCTATATTCTCATGTACTCCAACATCTTCATTAGATGCCCATACCAGCTCAGTCTTGCTTCCTCTACCATCTCATGTACTCCAACATCTTCATTACATGTCCATACCATCTCTGTCTTGCTTCCTCTACTATCTCATATACTCCAACATCCTCATTACATGACCATACCATCTCAGTCTTGCTTCCTCTACTATCTCATGTACTCCAACATCCTCATTACATGTCCATACCATCTCAGTCTTGTTTCCTCTACTATCTAGTGTACTCCAACATCCTCATTACATGTCCATACCATCTCAGTCTTGCTTCCTATACTATCTCATGTACTCCAACATCTTCATTACATGCCCATACCAGCTCAGTCTTGCTTCCTCTACTATCTCATGTACTCCAACATCCTCATTACATGGCCACACTATCTCAGTCTTGCTTCCTCTACTATCTCATGTACTCTCTGTACTCCTACTCTTTACTGGATAAATTGATTCTTAATCTTGATTTTCCTCACGTCAGCTAACATGCTCCTCACAAAACAAACTTCGTTCTCATGGTCTTCACTTTCCTAGTCTTTCTTACATTCAAATTATAATAAAGTATACAATATGTACAATAACTATAATAAATGCTTAGCACATACACTTTTCTTTCAAAGACAAGTTTTCAGATCAATACTGATTTTACTTCATAAAATTGATTGAGCATTTTCACGCAGCAGAATTGCCAAATGACCGACCACATTCTGTGGACAAAGCAGCCATGCGCTCAGATGCAGCGGCAGAACTCGACCGGCTAACAAGAAATAAGAAAACTGCTCCCCCAGACCAGAACTCGACAGACTGCTGAATCTACACTTTGGACTGATCGAGTGCTGTGGTTTGTTTGCAAGCTGAAAAAAACAACATATATATACTCCGTGCGCAAGTGTCGACTCCTAGCACTAATTTCATTAGTGTTTGTTTCAAATGAAATTCTTCATCTTTTGTGTTAACCATGTTTTTTGTCATTATACCTTAAATATGGTTTAATATTATATTTTATTTGATAGGATGTTGATTCTTGTGTTTGCAACAATGTGTGGTAGCAAACGACCAAATCTGTGATAGAACTTGATTGTCAGTCATTTGGTTAGGAGTTAACTGCTGTGCGTGCAATTCAGAGTGACAGGAGAAGAAACATAAAGTCGTTAACGTTTATTTTCTCCCAGTAATGTCATTAACAAAGCTTCTAACCGGTAATATGTGTGAATAATGTCTTTTAAGTAATGAAATATTTATTTTTTTCAATATAATGCAAACCCAAACTTAATTATTAAAAAAAAACTGTACAACTTGGAGATGGTAATATTTATTAATAGCTTGAGCTCCAAAGACAAATTGTATCAAAAGCTCTAAATCACTAAGTAGCGGCTGTGTTTGAATGTGTGTATGTGTGTGTAATCTATAGCCAGTTTTTGTAAAGTAAAGTAAATCAAAATTGTATGCTAATTTAAATGGGTACTAACCCATTTAAAGAACATATTGTGAAAAAGTTTTGTTTAATAGAAATTGGTAATATCGATTACTAAATCTTTCTAGTTTTATAAAAGAGAAACTTTTAATTGATGTTAGTGTAGCACATTGAATTGCTTTCTTCACAAAATCTGGCTCCGAAAGAATGAGAATTTTTTTGTGTGAATCTTAATCGACAAAATAGATAAAAATTCACAAATACCCCTTTTTTAACACAGAAATAAGGGGTGTGTTGGGTTAATTTTTATAGTCCATAGCCCATGACGAAATAATTATCAGCACTTAATGTCTTCTAATGAAGGTACTTACAATGCCTTGAAAACTGTTCTATTCTAATTTGCACATCTTTATTTTACTCTGTGGAGCTGCTGTTTTACTGGTATGTAAACATTCTCCTATCGGATTTATCGATAATTAATTCCATACTACTGTTCGGCTAAAAGAAATATAAAATATTCAATATATACTTTACTGTGACTGAACAAATGGATAAGGGTTTTTCTTTTTTTAATAACATTGATCTTAACCGTTACTAAAGAGCTTTTATGAATCTAAACCAAGATATATATATTCTTTAAATTGAAAAATGACACCCGGACATGGGAATCGAACCCAGGACCTTCGGCCTAGTATGTAGATGCTCTAACCACTGAGCTATCTAGGTGTAGTTTGGTGCCCAAGGCACAGGCAAATAATATTTATCCAACCTCCAGGATAAAAGGGTTGCGCTCCTTTTGGGCAGCTCCTCGAGTACTTTCAACACTGGGATCACTGCGGTTAGTTTTATTATCACCCAGCAGTGACAATAGTGAAGCCCAGTGATGGACTCAATCTGGCAAAAGGAGTGCAGCGGGAACCCTGTAGGGTTGAGAGTCTGTTTCTTACTTGTCTCTGGACCAGAGTCATTCTTCACTCATATCTTAAGGCAAAATATGTGCTGGACGTGTGGAAATCATCAGCTATATATGTGTGATCAATTACGATCACAAGCTATCGGATAACAGAGCCATCTTCGACTCTGGAGGGCTTTATGCTGCCAATATACAATGACAAGTGTACGAATGTATATATAATCATTGATTGAATAGCCAAGCAATTTGTTAGTTACGGATCCAAATATTATATTCTTTAAATTGTGTTTGTACTATTGTCGGCATAAAGCCCTCGCAAGTCGAAGGTGGCTGCGTTATATGATAGATCATAGTCTTAACTGAGCACTCATATGTAGCTGATGATTTCTGCTTGTCCATCACAGACTCTGCCTTAAGATGTGAGTGAAGAATCACCGTAGGCACAGGACGAATCCTGGATAGTTTAGTGGTTAGAGCAGTTACATACCAAGCCAAATGTCCCAGCTTCTATTCCTGTGTCCAGGTGTAATTTTTCAATCTAAAGAATATGATATTTAAATATGGCTATAATCAGAACTAACAAATATAAAATAGTTTGACTTTAATCCATAAGGTAGATAATAAGATAATATAGACTACTTTACGTTAAGAGGGAGCCATTATCTCTTTGTTCAGTGGCATCGTTGTAAAATATGAGATGTGTTAAAACTTTCCACTAAAACCTTCCTTGTACATTATAATTTTGTATATGTATTATATTTTTTGAGACTCATATTTTAGTGTATTTATTATCAGTTATCTATATACGTTCATATAATTAATCATAAAAAAAATGTAACCCTGGTATTAGATATGGCACCCTAGCAAGCACTTTGTTTACAATAGTTACTGATGAATAATAGTTTTGTTAAATTAATTTCTATCTTTGGAGATACAAAATTGTTTGGCCTGTTTTAGTAAAGTGTATACCCATTTAAATTAAATTTGCTAAACTACCTTAAATTAAGGAGTTCATGTTCTGTGAAATTGGTCGAAAGTGTACTACAGTAGGGCCCCAATATGCGCAGGTAACACGTTCCTAGATCTACCGTGCGGTTATGTGAAAGCGCGAAAAATACTGAACTATTATATAACGTGATATTCCTGTAACATACTTAAATGCAGTCAAGTTTAATTGATAAACTATTCACGGTAAAACATTACCGACATTAAATAACGTACATAATAATGTGTACTGTACACTAGTGTGTCCTCACTATTCTCCATTCTTGTTGAGACGACCATTGATGACGGTGACGGTGATATGATAGCACAAGGTCCACGATGAAATTAAGTGGGGTGATGGGTTAGGCATTTTAACTTGTACGCTTTCTTTTCCCTTGTTTAAACACAAATAAAATTGGGCTGTGGTAAGCCGTAAATACTAAATAAGGGGGCCCTACTGTATACATGGTGTCTACTCAACTCCCGACTTTCCCCCTGATAATTTCCTAAAAGTATGTCACACCCTTCTACCTTTTTTTTTTAATAAATCTTAATAACTATTAAGTTTAAATAAACAAGTTAGAATCACATTGTAATTTACTGATCTAATGATTATATTTCATATTTTGAGTAAAACAGCATTTTTCCAGATTTTTTTTTTAATTCACCAGAATCCAAACTTTTTGTAGTTCCCCCTCCCACTTCAAATTCCTGGCTGATTCCAGTTATTCCGGATGGTAGACACCCTGTGTATATTATATGAGCAATCTTAAAATAGCCAACTCCTATCCTTGGCTAGATTAGCAATCAATGGAACAATGGTGTTGAATCAACATTAGCAAATATGTAAACTAGCTGTTAGAAAACAACACGTTTTTAACATATTCAACAGTTGATTTTAAATATGATTTCCACTAATAATATATTCAACAGTTGCCATCATTAACAAGTCAAACCAAGTTTTCGCCCTGACAAGACTAAAACCAAATTAATTATTAGGGTTGTGCAATGTTTTGAAATGTCAAAAAGTAAATTACCTTCGCATCTATGGATTATTACGAAAGAAGAAGAAAATGTCAATATATTATGAATAGGTTTGATATATCTTACTAAATATTGACTACTGATAAAATGACAACATGAGCATAAAATAATTATAAAGTGTGCTTTGTTTTTCTTCTAAATATGTATCCTCTCCTTAATAGATATTTTAGATATTAAAAGTAGCGTTGTGAGATAGCCAAAACCTTGATATCAACTTCATTACACATTTTAAAAAGTGACCGCACATACTCAATTATTTTTTTCAGTTTTAAATGTATCTGGGCTTGCTGTGTGTTCTAAAGCATTTAATTACAATTTTATATTATTACAAGCCATTTGGCTACATTATTCACTTGGTTTTGAAAACAAATCAGTTTAATCAAGGTGTGCTCATTTCCGGGAATTTGGTTTTAACCTCATAAATGGAATATATGCTTTCACACCCTTATTGGGAGTTAACAATCCTTTTATGTAATTTTGTAAGGGCTGATTTTTTACTATCAAAATTTTACCAAAAAAAATCTTCAACGAGTGGGATTGAGACGTAAAATATATTTTTTATCACCGCATATTACTGCCTGTTCAGGTTTAATGTACATATGATATTTAATCTAATGGGTTTGGGATGAGGAAGGAAGTAATTTTTAGAGGTAATCTACTCACATTTGCATGGAAGGAGGGTGGGAAACCATTCAGGAAAATTCATTTTCAGTAGACACGACTGGGATTCGAACCTCGATATCTCCATCAGCAGGCCACCATAACACAAGAATGATGCCTTAGACTGTTCCGTCATTGAAGCGGTGTAAAAATTAAGTGAAATTTTTTAAATTATGAGAAGGATTTGTATTTTTTTTTTGTGTATTAATCTTGTTTTTAACACGCTACATTTAGCCATGTATAAAACATGTCTTCAACATATTCATTACATTATAATACTTTGGGTGATAGTGATTTATGAATAAACACCCTTTGCTCATGATGAGCCCTATTTATTAAGCCAACATTCTAATATGGCATTGTGGATTTGTTCTAATGTCTAAATAATAAAACATAGAAAATGGCTTAAAAAGATCTTTTTTTTTATTTAGGTTCATTGATAAATGTATCACTTATTGTTTGAATCTCACTCCATATTTTATTATAAGGGAGGTTGTGACAATACAATATATGCATTTGTAATTTGTTAAAATTATGCAACATTTAAATTTTTGTTATGATTAAATGTTTACTTAAGATTAAGTTTTGTATAGGGCTGGACTGATGCCAACCCTATAATCAGATGATTGGCAGTTAGTTCGCTGCATGCTAGGCAATGTTAAGCTCCTGAAGGGGGTTTGGGGGGGGCATTATTTATTTGTTTGAGAGAACAGGGGAGTCCCTTTACAAGGTAGACCATTGACTAAGCCAATAGGAGGTTATTGTGAAGTTAAAACTGTCAGACACAAGACTTCTTTATTTCAATACTTCATTTCAAAGTTTTGGTGAAGTCCACTTATTAAATTTAAAGCAAACTCTAAACAAATATATATCCCTTTGTTCCAAGGTTACCTGGAAAATGTTTTAATGCATAATTGTTTCTGATAAATCAACTTACAACTCAATTACCTAGAAAAAAAATTCTTATATGAATATTGTCTTGGGAATTCCCTATCCATCTGGAGAGCAGTTGTTAATTTGAGGCCGACAGAGGCATGTATCACTAAATGGAGATACAAGGTCTCTTGTGTTAGGCTAGGTTGCCGGCAACAGATCAGGGGTTCAAATCCCACTAAGGTGTAGTGAGGGTGGTTTATCTAAAAGCTTTCCCACTTTCTCCGCACAAATGTGGGTACATTTCTTTGCTCTGTGAGTGTGATTAATTGGTACCAAGACAGGAAAAAAAAAAGTTTAACTTGGTATTTCATTGTTCTCAGGTGTATTCGATATGGTCTTGGACTTGAATACCCCCCCCCCCCC
>CABFOV010000143.1:67562-158982 GCA_902141375.1 Timema poppense
CCCATATTTAGGCCCAAGTTAAAATGCATCCTACATTGAATCGGCAGCTCTAAACAATCTTGAACAATAAATGACATTAAAAAAAACTAGGATATATGAGCATGACTTGTAGTTCCCATACCAACATGTGTGGGAATTAACAGTATTAATGGGCGCAGTCACAATGTCATACTAGAATGCCTTTTATTTTTTTATTGGTGACCAATAGGGGAGTGTGAAGTCCATTTTTTTATATGAAGCGAAGACTAATCAAATAAGAGATATTCCCCAGGGTGAATTGAAGTTTGATTATTTAAATTCCTCAAATTTTCTATCAAATTGTTAATGTTCATTTTGTGTATTTTTTTTAATTTGTATATTTTTAATGTTTCATGTATTTTGCTTTGTACACTTTCAGGTATATTTATTGTATAATCCACCCAATGCAAAAAATTTCAATCTTTGAATTTTGGTCGTAATTTGATTAAATTCAACACTTAATATCCCAGTCTTGTTGTTATTGATTAAAAATATTGTTTAATGTTGGATGAAAATATTATACTTAAAATAACTATATAAATTTGGGTATTAAATATAATTTACAAAATACTTTATTTCTAATGTAATCTGTTTAATCTTAAAATTGAATTACTATAACAAAAAATTTAATTCAATCTATTTTATGTAAAACACTAATTCGTGATGGAAATAGCAGAAAATGAAAAAAAACATAAATGTGGTGTTTTAGCTTTAGAATATATTTTTTCCTGCAAAGCTTCGTAATTATTGTCAAATGTCAAAATCGGGATTTTACTTTTGACTCCAAGTCAAAGTGAACAGATATTCGAAGCGAGTCGATGTTTTCAAAACTTCACACACCCCTAGTGACTAATGAAAACAAAATTAATAAGCTTTTAGTAAAAAAAACTGGAATATTTTTAATAGGCTAGTATTATGTTGGATCAGTGTTTTTAAACATGTGGGATGTGTTGTAAACATGTTTTATACTATGGTAAATAAACTTTGTACGCTATTACCCAAGTATTCTGAAATGTTGTTAAAAATTTGAGCAGCTATCAAAGAACCAACTACTATTTAATCTACATGTATTTAACTGTACAGATATATTTATTGGAAAAATTACTTCATTGCTAATTAATATTAATACGATGGTTAAAGAGCAATATATATAATTTTTATTTTGCAGATAATGTATATAACTATTTGTAACTTCTTTTTTGTGCGAGTTTTTTTTTTTCTGTGGAATTATTTTACATTGGTTGCCATACTCATTCAAATTTAGGTTTGCTATAAAAAATAATTTTTGTGGTGTTTAAAATTTAGTATTTGGACACCATTTTCAGTTTTTTTTAGTTTATAAAGAAACTTCTAAAATGTTATGTGATTTTTATTTATTTTTTTATTGTTCTAGCATCACTTAAGAAATATAAAAGTTATATTATTGTGAAATAAAAAGCTTGATGAATATTAACATTTTATAATAAATAACTTTTAAATATTTATTATACTTTTATCTTACCCTTACAAATAAGTTAATATCAGACCAGCTTTAAAACGAAGCCTAATTTAAATAATCTGATAAATTTGTCATAAACAAGATTTTTCTAGCTTCACTAAATATGTGATCATTAAACAAAAGAATTCAATTTTACAATGATTAATTTACTATTGCTTGTGGTTTATATACCTACCAATACCCGTTGTAGAGTGAAATCCAGGGTTGTTACATCAAAATCATGAAATTTTTATCAGGATGTTTCAAGAATTTTCTACAATTCCTCCAGGACCAGCGTATAAAGTAATCATGGCAAAGTACACATTACTTTTTTTTTTAATCCAGGCTCCAATCTCCCCTACACCTGCACCTTTCCACAATGTTTTATTATTATTTAACGTATTCCATGATGCAACAAATTATTCAAATAATGAAAATATAAAACAAACTCACTCGTAAATAATAATTGGTGAAATGTAGATTTTCCCTTTCACATTGATGAATTAATGGCCAGGGGGCTGGGTGTTGTGTCTCTTCTATAAGGTTTAGTTTATAGTCATTTTAGAACGTGCACATTAAATATCCCAAAATTCACCATTCATATTGCGCCTGATAGTTTGTTATGTAAATTACAAAACAAAAATAAGATTTGGGGTTTCGTGACTTTATGAATAAAATATTGAAAATTTGTGGCTTTTCCGGGACTTTCGTGACCTTTATTACGATTAGTAACTTTTTCATGACACTTGTAACCCATTAGACACCCCGAGTAATGCATGCAGGCTAATTATAACTGATGGATAGTTAATACTATGCATAGTTTAATTTACAGATTACAAAATACACAGAACAAAACACAAATGAAATGTCAACAGTAAGCCTTCTGTACTGTACATGTGCAGCGCACGAGCTCAGACGGCTCGGAAATACCGTACTACGTTGGCTATTTTAGAAACTTCCACTAGAGGAGGAAGGCGGGTCTGATCACACTTCATGCGAGAAAACTGCATCACTGACATTCCTAGTCGAATACTATACAGGTGCTTTCAATTATTTATTTTATTTGCTGTTAAAGAGGTTTTCATGCATTAATATTAGTTTGTAGCAGTATCAACATTTGTTATTGAGGAAGTTGGTCATCGGGAAATCATTTCACCTTAAGAGGCCATGTTATATTGCCGGGGAAATTTGAGCTGTCCGTTATAAATAATAATTTGCTACTCAAGAGGTTTAAGGGAGATTTCCCCATTATATATATTGTGTTTTGAAATGTATTACACAAGTTAGAACGTCTTTAAAGTTTCTATTTTCACTGTAAACTAATCTTACTTATGACTTGTAGAACTCTATTAACTTTGGATCAGTAGGTTTTAGTATGGATCTGTCTTTCAAATTAACAACCCAACCAGGCTCTAAACCCAGAAAGATTTGTCGTAGGTCTTTACGCATCATTAACATTTCATAATCTGGGTCATCTTCAATTTTAGGTAATTTGTAACCATATTTCTGTGCCAACACTAATCGTTCCTCTGAAATAAGGGCTGGGTCTGCTATGTAGCCACGGTTGGCGGCACTGGAATAAAATTCCACTGCATCAGGTGGTGGTAGCATGCGGCGTGGTATTGCCTCACCTGTGAATTAGTACATGGATAATCTAAGTTTTATTCTACATTATTAGAATTATATATATAATATAAAGTGCCTTATACATTTTATATATCATAAAATAAATATTAAAATGGTAATAAACTGCACAAGTAATTCATACACGCATATATACACACAAACGTGCATTATCAAGCCATTTCCTTACAATGTAGGCAAGAAACTGTGCATATAGCTCAAAAAACAACAATTCCATACTTGAGCCATCATCACTAACTTTTTATCCACATTTTTCTATCCTCGCATACTCCCCTTGGTTCGACAACATCCATACACCGAGTCATACTAGTATTAAATGTGATGAAACCATAATGTATTTTCAAACTCAAATAACACCAATTAGTCTATTTTTTTTTCCCCCCTGAATATTGTAAACTTGTACCAAGGTGTCTACTGAGTTGGAGAAACAAAAAATTAGTGACTTTTTGATGACCTTTTTTGATCACAAAATTACTTCAGTAAACGGTTGAACATTATATATGCATAATGCACTCACATGCAATATTAAACTTTAACTAGATGGTGAACATTAACCTGGTCCTTAGTATCACGGTAAAAACAATCAGGAAGCTTGCGGATAGCGCATGGCATCATGGGTAGTGGGTGGCTCGACATTTGACGCGTTCGCAATGCGTGGGAAATTCAAGCAAAAATATTTTTGTGACCTTTTTGTGCCATTAGTAACTTCCGTGACCCAGTAGACACCCTGTGTACTAACCATTGTGTTTGTAAGAGGTCATTGCAAACATCTGGCAACAAATATTATTTGAATTCAAAATAACAATTCAATCAAATATTCCTTGTAACTATACTTACCTTTAGTGAAGAACTTTTCTGGATTAATAATTGCCCAGAGGCTGTGAGGGTCATAATAACACGTGGTTATAACACCCCCGTTTCTTTCTATTGCAGCGATAACTGGTTCTGTGGCCCATTGGACCTCAATGTTCACCTTTGCTTTGAATTCATCGGCTCCCTATGAATTATAGTGTAGGTATTAAATTATGGCACACTGCCCCATAGGGCAAGAAAATTGCTAAACACAATATTTCTTTTTTTAAATAATTAAAACTTTGTCATATTTTAACTCATAAAACAAAAAATATTGGTATTAACTCTAAGCATCTGATCTGAGATGTTGGAATCGGTTTAAGTGAGGGAATAATATTAAGACATGTGCAGAGAACGCTCTAAAAGGAAATATATGTAAGTTGTGGAAATGGTAAAGAATGAAAGACCTCACAAATTGGAACATATAACTGAACTAAGATGTGTTTCCTATTGGGGAATTATGTTGCACATTCCATGATCAGTACTATCAAGATGGAACCTCAGAGATGGAATGATAAGGTGTCGATGGCACTTTAAAATGATGATGAGAAATCAATCATTTAAAATAATCATTTTTTTTTTACCTATTTTGACAGCAAAATACTAACCAAACACAATTTATATTCTTATTACACCACCAATTATTTTGTGACCAATTATCTGACATTTCCTTGGCTAAATAATGGCAGATTTCAAACAAATATATTGGGCTTGAAACATTACAAATTGCCTTTTCTAAAACACATGCTTAAAATTTAATACAACCAGAAATATTTTTACAGGAGAAAGAATATTTAAAAAAAAATGATTGATTGCAAATTTTGAAGTACAAAAGCAGAAATTAAGGGATTTTTTTAGCGATGAGTCTTAATGTCCCTTCCAGGTTGTACGCCTATGTACTAATTACTGATATGCTAATGGTTTTAGAGAATAGGAAGGTTATATTTAGAAGAAATGTGCCTGCATTCGCATGGAGGTAAAGATGAAAACCATTTTTTTAAACCACCCTCAATACACCCAACCATGATATTAACCTCTTTCACCCTTCATCGGCAGTCTAGTCTTAGTCTACTGCAAGAGTAGACCATTAGACCACGCAGCCAAAGTGGATTAAAAATAAAATTTAATCTAGTCTTTTATACCAATAAATATGATACAGTACAAATGAATATGTGACTTCCTTTGCGGCCTCTTTAAATATATTTAATCTGAAAACTGTTGGCCATTACAATGAGCTTATTTATTAAATAAATGTTAGGGTAATGAAAATAAACTTACAAAGTATGAAATAGCTTACCTCATCTGTAAGGTTAACACCGAAATGATGGCTGTCTGGCCTCATTGAATACAATCCTGTATTGCAAATAACCGACAGGTCGATGGGTCGGGAACTGTCCAAGCGATCGGTGTCGATCATTTTCTGGAGTTTTAGCAACGAGAGTGGAGGGTATTGTCTTCTCAAGCTAAAAAATATACATTAATTACAGTAGGCCTACCATTAACTCTAATTTTTTTAAACCATAAACAGTGTTTGGATCTATAAAGTAAGTAGAACTAAATATGTAATTTATATTTAAACATTTCTTGTATATTTTTATTGGCACTCTAGTGCATGCGTCTAAATCCAAAAGCCGCTGAAAACTACAACCTGATCTCTCATAAAATTATGTGCATGTTTTCATGAATGTTACTTGTTTTGCCAATAATTACCATGATAGTTGTCAATTCCCACAGTAGCAGAACTAAATTGTAATGAACAAATAATTGAATTAAGCAGAAAAACCTCACCTATGTTCAACGGGCATTAGCATGTCATTAATAACCCTTGTACACAGACAAGTAAGAAATAGACTTCGCTTGATTCCTTCAACACTGGGCTTCGCTAGTGTCACTAAAGGGTGATGATAGAACTGGACGTAGTGATCCTAGTGTTGAAGGACTCAAGCTGTCAAAAGGAGCGCAACCATTTTAACTTGGAGGTTGAATGTCTGGGTATATTAATTCTCTGTGCCCTTGTGTTAAACATAACCAATTTAAATAGTGAATAATAAAAAGTATGCTTACTGGTGACCTTTGTAGTAAGGTTCTCTTGAAAAACGAAGGTAGAATGGTGTATTTCCGGTCTCATAACCCAGGCGCATAAAGTTTTGACGCTGTCCGGAACCCTTATTCCCTGCTCCATGCTTGTCTCCGCCATGTTGTGCTCGTCCCCTTTTAGGCTTTTATCATACGATACATGTTAACAAACTTTATGTGAATGTTAATTATAAAATTACTTAATTCTAGTGAAACGATTGTAATTGGATAAGAATATAATACAACTAAGTTATCTTATTTCCATGATGTCATCAAGATTAAGTTTAAGAGGTTTTACACTTTTGGAATGTAGTCGTTACGGATAGGCCTACTTGTGATCACCTAAATCGAATAGCTTGAAGATATTTAAATTCTGTTTGGGGTATTAGTTTTTTTATAGCATCGTGTTTTACTTCTCGTTCGGGTTATGCACCTTTGGGGTTTAGTGTAAGGTGTCCAACTTGTTTTAGAACGGCCGGAAGATAGCCTGTCGCTTAGGTGAGAGAAACATTTTCTTATAAGCTAGGCTATTATTTAAAAGTGTTTGATTTGGTTAAATCAATTTTATTTTTCTGTTTGGAAAAATGTACGACTGGCTATTTTAAGAAAGAAATGTCTGAAAATAAGGCAGATATAATGTATAGTGCCCAATTGACAATGATTCCATGTCCTGACCACTTCAGGTGAAATATTGTTAGAGTAAATTAACTAGGGCTGTATTCGAATAGTCTACTTCACACGCTGTTGAACATTGACCTTCACTTGATAGTTGCATTGGTGATCAAGTGTAGATCCGTCTGAATGGTCATTTAGTGTGTCGATGCACCCCTCACACACCCTTGAGTCCAAGGGTGGCGGCGAGTCATCCTTGACATGCCCTTGATGCTGTTTGACTGGCAATTATTTATTTTTTTGTCTGTTAGAGATTGCACTCATAGAGTAATGTGATCTGTGATAATGGGCTGATAGATGGCGTTTAAATAGTTTCTAAAATCATTGGTAGGAAGCAGCACTGCGGACTCAAGGGTGTGGAAAGGATAGTTTGCCGTTCAAATAGTATGTTGCCATCTTCGATCTCAAGTGCGTGATAAGTGTGATTCATCAAGTCAAGTGTACTTTACTATCCAGATACAGCCTAGGTAACTTATGATTCAGTTAAATTGTTTATAAAACGTATAGAACTCCCGTTATATCATTGGCACGTTGCAATTATAATTACCCATGGTATTTTAAATATGTTCTAAAAATTACCTGTTTTCGTGAACCTGGATTATCAGCAATATTAGCTAAACATACTCTGGGAAGAACTTTTAACATTTCTAAACCTTTTTCAACAGCTTTTCTTCCATTCGATCCCATCTCAGTTTGTGTATAATTACAATTCAGAGGGAATGAAACAGACTTTAAAAATTTTATAGGAACTCTCTTAATACCATAAGTTATTCTATTTTTATAATGAATTAATGTTTATATCAAAGACAATAGATACCAGGCAAAATAAAATTTAATAAACCAGAATAGCCATGTCGGTTTTCGGCGGATTATATTTCTCTCACTCTAAAGTCCAGCGTAGATATTTGTAAAGTTAAGGTTAAAATATTGATACAATATTTGTCCGCGTTTGTGCTGCTACCCACAGTTTACCCCCAAACTATATATTCAAATTTACCCCAGGTAACGTTTTTATTTAGTTCAATATACAAAATAATTAAATTCAAAAGCAGTCTATGCTGAGTCTGTGGTTCATGCTCAAAATATGAATAACCAGAAAAAGTAAATACATATTATAAATTCAAGCCCAATCATGGGTAAGAGTACTGTCCCTGAATTGCATATCAAATTATAAATATCCAATATTTGAATATTTATAGTTTGACTATCAGAAAAAATAAATATTAAGAGATAGGTAATATGCATGAATGTCCAACAAAAATGATATAGGAGTTTAGGAAAGGAAGATAAAGGAAAAAAAAGCTTTAAATGTGTATGTCAATAAAATTTATCAGAGAAAAGTATAGTAGAAACGAGAATAAAAGACAAAGTACTGGCATTAAAAAGTTTTTTTGTATTTTAGCACTGCGTTTTACTACCTGTTAGGTTTATACACCTATTTATTAATTAAGCTAATGGGCTAGGGATAATAAATGTTTAATTTCAAGGAAGTATAATCACATTTGCTTGGAGAATGTGTGGAACCATTGAGGAAAAACACCCTCATTACGCAAGGTCAGAATCTAACCACAATCTCCCTATCATCAGAAGTATAATATATATTTCAAAAATGACGCTTTTTAACATGTGGCCAATGAAGCGGGTATCAAGAAACTTTAATAATACCTATTTAAAGAAAGAAACAAGAAGTATTATTAGTATTAATGAAAGTGTGGCTATGTGCATATGTACAAATTACGCTAATGTGCTAGGAACGACGAATGTTGAGTTTCAAGGAAGTGTAACTGAATTTCGTGGAGAGAGAGTGGAAAACAATTTGGGAATAAAATACCCTCAGTATACCCGACTAGGATTATAATCCCGATATACCGTACGTTATTGACAATAAGACGCCTTAAGCCACGTCCAGACTAGAACAAAGCAACAAACAGAACAACGAACACAAACATTTCCATGAACATGTTCGTTGTTCGGTTCGCTGTGGCCAAGTGTCCAGACTTGAACAGAAAATGTTCGCGAACATGTTTGCAACGTGTTCCCATAGTTGGTTGTTTTATAAAAATTATTTTTATCAGAGAATAACACATTTTAAATTAAACGACTGTAGAATAAAAACGTTCGTATGTGTGTATATTGTGATAAATAAAAAAAATGTATTTAAGTAGAAATCGTTATAAATAAATATAACAAATTATTTTAAGTATTAACTTTATTTAACTTAATTTCACAATAACATCTAATATTTGGTAGACGAAAATAAATTCTGTAAATAAAAATTTGGTAACAATCAGTCAATTAAGTCGTATTAGTAAAACGGGGTATGCCAACTGGGAAGTAAATTAGTAACAGGCAAAAAAGGCGCTGAATCATTAAGAGAAAATCAGGTAAAAAGGATCCCTTTAGCCCTACCCCTATCCACCTAGGTTGCTGTAAGGTTTAAGGCGTCACTTTAGTGTTATACTAGACTACCCAGGATGGGTAGATCAGGTTCCATCTCAGTCGGGTCCAATGAAGGGGCTTTTCCACGCAAATATGGGTACACTTCCTCTAAACTACACCTATCGCATCCCCAGTCCATTAGTTTAATTAGTATGTAGGCATATAACCTTAACGGGTAGTAAGACATGGTGAAAAAAAATCTCACCTAGTTGTCCCTAAGTACCCTACTTAGGGCGTATTTTGCTCACTGAGGTCAAGTAAATATTTAACCCACAATATATATAATAGTTTGTATATAATTTATTAGATTTTTCTATACCGATGGTGTCTTATTTACTTTTTTTTCCTTTCTAAGGGTGGCTAACAAACTTTCCATTTTTTACTGCCCTCGTTCCCACCCCCGTCCATCATGGCACCAAACTCCTTCGCACAACCTGTTTTTTATTTTATCATAGTGATCTAAATCTTTAGGATTCCAGATTATTTGGTGTGACTTATAGAGCTCTATGAGCTTCATTTGCTCTTCTTTTGACCACTCCATTTTTCTAAAGTATGCTAAATAATGAGATGATAATAAGAATTATTATTATTAATTCAACACATACACTAGGAAATACACGTACGTAGTCTTATAAAAATCAAACACACGTGTAACTCCATGGTTGTCCGGCCAATGATTGTATGTTCGGGGAAATGTTCGTGTAAATGTTTGTGAAGGCGTCCAGACTAAAACAGGACCGAACACGAACATCCTTTGATGCGACGAGAAAAACCCGATAGCTAGTGGATCGGTGCCGAACAGAACAATGAACACAATTTGTTACAATGTTCTGTTCGGAAAACCGCCCACACTTGTGAACATGTTCGTGTTCATTGTTCTCTTCAAGTCTGAGCGGGGCTTATAAGGCTTCTAATTAACCACTGAAGTTTGTATTATGGAGTAAATGTATGCCAGAAAAATCGATTGATTCTTTATACCAATCGAATGTTCTTTTTTCAGGTAGGCATGGATAAAAATCAAACATGTTAATATTTCACATCTTTTAAACACAATATGAATATACATGGATGTAATTCATAGCCAAATTTTTTATATTTTATTAAACTTAGCTTCCATCCTTAAACTCAATAACTAATCGATATGTATCTAATATTATTAAAATTGGTTTGGGATTTTTATTATTATAACGGGATATTTTTTTAGTAAGCTTGATCACAGATAAATATGGAAGTTTATAAAATATCGTCGTTATTTTTTGTTTATTAATTTTATGTTTTTAAACATTTTGAAATACTTTATGTGTTAAATGTTTGATAGGTACTTGTATTGAAAATATAGTATGTTATTTACTTTACTATCCATATTTTATGTCTAACTTGAAAAGATAAAAGTCTTCGAAATAATGACACACATTTCTTCTAGTCTTGTCACAGGTCTACATTGTCATGATTAGAGTATTTCCCTTTCATTATAATAAGTTGACCAAAACTTCAACATATCACATAAAAATACTGAAACAGCGTGCTGCATCTGTGACAAACAGTAGATTTAAAATGGCAAAAAGCAAGTTTGAGTATGTTAAGACTTTTGAGCAAGATGATTCATGTTTACAAAATTGTTGGATTGTGGTCAGAGTGGATGGCAAAGCATTCCATAAATTCGCTGACGTTCATGGGTTTGTTAAACCAAACGATTTGCGTGCCCTTAATCTTATGAATCGAGCTGCGACTTTGGTGATGGAAGAGTTTAGAGATATTTGCTTAGCGTATGGACAGAGTGATGAATATAGTTTTGTACTAAGAAAAGACACTATTTTTTACAATCGTCGAGCTTCAAAGCTCATGACAACTATCAATAGTTTGTTTACATCTGCTTATGTTTTCAATTGGGCATCCTATTTTGGACCAATTCAGCTTCAGTATCCGCCCGCCTTTGATGGCCGAGTTGTTCTCTATCCAACCGATAAGAATTTACGAGACTATTTAAGCTGGCGTCAAGCTGATGTTCATGTCAACAATTTATACAATACAGCATTCTGGGGTCTTGTTCTGAAAAAAGGACTTTCCAATACACAGGTAACCAATACAATATCACACATTTAATGCTTTCTTTTTTTTTCAAAACAAAATATTCCTATTTTACTTGATAAAAATAGATGGCACATCGATTAGAGAAAAAAATAAAGTTTGTCTTTGAGACTCACTCTTTTATAAGGTAAATCTTTAGAAGAGTCACAACATTACATTAAATGTACCTATTTTAAGAAGTAATAGTTAACATTTTCACTAGGCCTATTATGAACTTTAACACCAACTGAACTAAATCCAACCTTCAACGCATCAATAGCATATTTTTCACTTAATTCCGGGATCCTGAAATATCTTTCCCAAAAATACGCTTTTAATTTCTTTAAGCAACACCTATCTTAAAATAAGTACCTAGGTAATTAGTAAGTTATTTTGTTAATGAATAGAAATATTTGCTTTTCTTGTGGGTATAAATGGTAAGATAGTCAAGTCGCGCAGATTACAAATCACAGGACATGCAGCGGGAAGGGGAGAATCTAGAACCTCGTTAAGTACTGACAGGCAAAGCCAATGGGAAGAGCTAGAGGCAGATGAGAGGATAACATTAGAATGGACCTGAGAGAGATAAGGTGCAATGAGGTGGACTGGATAGAACTATCTCAAGATAGGGATAGATGGCGTTCTTTTGAAAGTGCATTAAAAAACTCTCAAGTTGCTAATGCTGTAGAAAAATTAAGTGTATTTTATTTATCATATGACATAGAAAAGAAAATTATATTCTCTTTGAGTGCTATTCAGGAAAATATTTCAAACAACACAATGGATCATAGGTTAATACACAAATTTGTCAATATCTATTTATCTATGTTTTTCTTGTGACTTTTGTTTTAATTGTATAAATAATGTTTAGGGTGTTAAACCCGTTCATGGACCGTATCTATCTAACTGCCATGCCAACATCACTTTTTTTTTATTGCACATTCTCCCAGTATTAACTAAGATACTCCAACATTAAAACCATTAGGAGCTAATTAATATTAAATGTTTGGTCTCTGAGCATTACATTTGTTAAAATAAATTATCTTTTTTTTTTTTAATATTGTCTAGGCTACATTAAAATTCACTGTTATAGGCAGAAGAGAGACTTCGTGGGACTGTGGCAGCAGATAAAAACGAGCTTTTGTTTACAGAGTTTGGACTGAACTATAACAATGAATCCATCATGTATCGCAAAGGTACTATACTTTTGCGTAAATTGTGCAAACATCCCGTCGACGGAAAACTCCGTCAGGTAGTGGTTCCATTTTTTTCCGACATGATTGCTGAAGCTTTTTGGAAAGAACACCCTGAAGTTTTGGGAATGAAGTCTCTTCAAATACATGTGAAACAACACGAAGTTAATAATGAGCACTCTACGAATATGGAAACTAATAAATCAGATGACATAAATAAATCCTCGAATAGAACAGAGGAATTATCTAAAACATCTATCAGACCTGCAGATATACCTAAGTAGAAATAAATCAGATGTTTCAGTGCAACAAAAAACAATTGCCGCATTCAACAGAGGTTCCCGCATTCCTCTCCCTACATGGTCATCTTCAAAGTAAGCATATAACCTGGTGCTTAAAATATATTTCAGAGGAGGCCTAAGTTTTGGACAATCATTCTATCTTAGGTAATGTAGAATCAAACATTGTTGTGAGGAGGTTAAAATATCAAGTATTTGCTTTTACCCAAAACTGATAATTTGTGACTTTATCCAGTTATTTTCTGTGGGCCAGTTTAATAGTCAGACTTAGTACACCTCAAATGTGACATTACATTAAATAATGGACGACACTTACCTAGATCAAAATGGAATGGGCCAGTTTTACATATGAACCTGGCCCATTCCATTCTGTTCTAGGTAGTTCCTGCTGTATTTAGTATAGCGCCGTACTAGGTATAACTATGAAACTTATCCATTCCATTCTGGGTAGGTGTCGTCCTATATTTAGTATAGCGCCGTACTAAGTCTAACTATGAAACTTATCCATTCCATTCTGGGTAGGTGTCGTCCTATATTTAGTATAGCGCCGCACTTGAGGCGTATTAATTCTATTAAACTGGCCCTTTGTCAATTTTATAGATGTATTTTATCAAGAAAGCAAACAAGAAGTCAAGACAGTGTGCTTCAATGACCAAACAAAGTTTCTTTTTTAAACAATTAACTTTTCTAAAACAAAACATAATATTAAATTCAACATGCAGGCCATGGCCATACTATGTATTACTGCTTAGCGACAGCTTTCAGATCACTCACATACATAACCAAACTTTACATGCTGGCACCCTTTTTTTCAATTGTTGTAGTAAGTACCATTTGAATTCTAACGGGAGTTAAAAATGTGTGACTTAGTTTTGAAATATTAGTTTAAATTAATATGGTGATTTTATCTCATGCTGATTCCTTCAAATCTGATGAGCTTGGCCCAACCACAGCTACAATAAAGAATTTGCTAATCTAAACATGATACCAGGGCTCCACAAATTCGGTAGTCAGGAAGATTTAACTGGTCTCCATCTAAAATATGCAACAAAAATGTTAAAAGAGCGTGCATCACATACCTATCCGCTCTGTGACATAGTTGGCAAGAAATAGTAAACTTACACCTGAACCTTTAGCAGGTGAATCACTTCTGACTAAACGTTAATGGAGATAAAAGAGTTGATACAAGTTCCTAATACTGAATATTGTTGGAATATTAAATGATATTTGGATAAAAACTGCAGTGAAAAGGCCAGTTTTTCACCATTTTAGAATGGCTTCACAAATAAGCGCTGATCACAAATCTTTATTCTGTCATAATTAGGACATAATTTAGTTATTAACAAGAAACTTTTTGTCACTTTGTCCCCCATCGTCACGGAGGAAAATTTCAAGCTGGGCCTGTTATGATGAACAATATTAATTTTATATGAGAAATGTATATTACATTACTAATTATGCCAATAAAAATATGACTTATGCACATCTTAATATATCCATGTAATAGGCATGACCCTTGAATGCTAAAAATCTTAAATAAATAAAACAAACTCTGATGTTTGAAGTGAATATTAAAAACTACATCTGTGTATAAAAAACTAATCAGTTATTTATTATGCATCAAAAATAAAATAAAGTTACTTACCAGGATAAGCATTATGGTCATCATTGGTGAGCATAATATTTATATCAAACACCTGTCCTGTTTGTAGCGCACTCGGGTGGGGTTTCGCTACATTCTTGAGGGACAAGAACTGGTCAGATTAAGACCATTTCTGGTGTAGGGTTTCTTGATACTCCCTAAGGACCTACCTTGATTTTGAATACTAGTCTCTGCCTCTTCTTTGAGACAAATATGCTGGTTCCCTCTAGAGAGATGTGAAACCTTAATTACTAAACTGATAGTGATTGAGGTTACCCGCCGGTGTGCCTGCCTAACTAACGACACTTACATTTCTGCCACATAACATTACCTCGGAGGCTCTCACTATTAACCACCCCTATTGTTCCCAAACTCATTTACCCTACCTCGGTGGCTGCATGGTCTAAGGCGCTGCTCTTGCAGTAGACTGGATTGTCGATGGTGGGGAGATCAAGGTTCGAATCTCTGTTAAATGTACATAGGGCGATTTTTCCTAAACGGTTTTCCACTTACCATAATTTGAATGTAATAAAGACTAGGAAAGTGAAGACCATGAGAATGAAGTTTGTTTTGTGAGGAGCATGTTAACTGATGCGAGGAAAATTAAGATTAAGAATCAAACTATCCAGGAAAGAGTAAGAGTACAGAAAGTACAGGAGATAGTAGAAGAAGCAAGACTGAGATGGTATAGGATCGGAAAAAATTAAATGAAGATGGAGGCATTTTACCAAACTGAACCGGCCACAGTCTGGAAATAGTTGTTTATGATTTGTGACACACACCATCAGGACACTTTTTTGTGTGTGTTTGAGAAATTCAATTCTTTGTTTATAAAAATGCCCATTGTTTTTGCCTATTATTAAAGTTTGTAATAATCAAGATAAAACTTACAGTTTGTGGTCGGTACTAATTACTAGGTTATGAAAGTTGGTCCTGCATGGTCGCAGTCTTGCTTTGACAGATTACACCATGATCTTATCTTATAAGCTCCACCATAGTGAACTAATTCAAGGTTAAGTTCTCAGGGGGTAAATGAAGGGTACATTTTTCACCACATAATATTTCGTCTTATCCCACAGATAACATCAACTAGATGTTATATCAATTGCAGTTTTCTGTATTATATTTTTAAACAAACAGTGAAACAGTTTTTAGCATACAACTAAATAGAATTTTTTTTAAACTACTATCTCCCAATACCATTGTTGTCAAATGAAGAGTGCATAGACTCGCACTTCAACACCTTTTTCTATACAAGCATATTCTTGTATCCAAACCACCAATTCATTGGCCACAAGATAGGTTCTTAGAGCCAGTTTCATAGTCAAATTTAGTACACCCAAAGTGCCGCGCTACACTAAGTACAAGACGACACCTACCTAAACCAGAATGGAATGGGCCGTTCTCGTATAGGAAACTGGCCCATTCCATTAGAGTTTAGGTAGGTGTAGTCTTGTATTTAGTGTAGTGCCACACTTGAGGCGTATTAAATTTGACTATGAAACTGGCCCTTAAATCAAAACTTGGTAAAATATTGTGTTGAAGATAGTAAATAATTATTTGAATAAATAAATAACATGTTATTTTTATTATTATTTTCATTCACATACAAATGTACATTGGTTACACTAAACATAACATCTTAGCTAACATATAATTGTATTTACAATTGATCGCATACATATGCAGTCGGTTCAAGTGTCAGAGTTAACTACGAGGAAATAATGGAAGGCAGTTATCCACGACTTGACCACAATGTTTTAATGAAAGAATCAACACAAAGTTTACAAATAGCTTAAAGTTAATTTACGAGGACTTTGATGTAACATTTTAATACTGTTCCTAAGTTTGGTTCACGATTGACTAACAGTAGTCTTAATACCTTAGCTCTGTTAGTACTGGAATAAAGGTCCTGGATTCAAACAAAAAATGTGGGACTCTAATTTCTAGAGTAATTAATGAACGGCCAGGTGTTTTGTCCATTCTAGAAATGAGTTTTTAGATTGTGTGCTGATACTATTTTCATAAATTTTAAATTAGAGTTGAATAAGTTTAATCAAACTTTCATTTATTTAACTGATTTATATAACACGTAATATATACTGTAATTATTTTTAGTTACAGGAAAAAACAATGTGTTGACTACAACGTGTAAATATTAAGCATTTATTTCCAGAATAAAATATATCTCGTTTGACTTAATTAATTTTCGAAAAGTGTTAGGATTATCCGGAATTTTCGACTTTCGGTATTTTACTGTGGTTAAACAAAAGAAAAATCAAAGTTAACTACATACAAATGTGTTTAAGCTCTCTCTTTGCTCTTTAAAACCAATTTTTTTTATCAAAACACTGAAAAAAGTGGTTATTTTAACTTGACATAGCTGACACTTGCACTGAATTACACCAGATAATAGATATTTAAAGTATGTTTACTAATAAATTTATAATAAATATTAGTAACAAAATAATAAAAATATTTTAATAGGTGTGCTACTTACAAACTATTAACAAATATAAACTATTTAAATCTACAAAATGAACGCTACCCATACACCCGTACAGCTAATAATGGAATGCAGGCAGGCACAGCATGACTAAAACATATTATGCAATGAAACCTAAAACATTTGCACAATAGTACAGTTTATTTTAAAGATGGTCAACCATGGAAAGTTTTACAATTCATTGTGTACTAAAGAAATATTCCACTCTAGCAAAACAACATACAGCTCCATAGTCAATTGTTTTAAGCAAGAGAAAATCAACAAAAATCATGTGATGTGATTCAAATTGCATTTCATTTTCATGTCAAAGATAATTTATAAAATGTAATGAATGGTTTATTCCGAGTAAGAATTATGGAACAAAGAACAAATCATGTTTAGGACAGTTTTACCATTTTGGTGGCAGAGTAATAAATAAATATATATATATATTATCACCACATCTTAATACTTGTTCAGGCTATTTACACATGTAATAATTACTCTAATGAGATAGGGGTGAGGAAGGTGTAATTTATAGGAAGTATACAGACATTTGTGTGGGTAGAGTGAAAAACCACCCTCATTACACTCGACCGGGATTCGAACCTCAATCTACCTGTCATCAGCAGTGTAATGTAACACGAGTATGATGCCTTATGACTGTGCGGCCACCGAAACAGGTATCGAGGAAAATAGTTTGTCAGCATCATCTATCCCATTTTCTATGATTCACGGACCAATCTGCATGGTGGAGCAAGCATAGCCCTACTTAATTTTACTTTAAACTTAGAAGCAGTATAATACTGTTAAGACCATCAATATTGGCGCGGAGATTACTAAGCCTGTTTTTGTGCCACAAGTTTATTATAATACAAATCAAGGTTTAGATTTTTTTCTACCGTTTAGTGGGCCAGAAAAAAAGTGGCGGCAGGTTGAACCACGATGGTTTAAGTGATGGGGAAGTTAGAAATATATGTATGATTACGTCTTTAATTAGTATTAATTTAATTAATGATGGTAGTTTTTTTAGCACCGTATCTTACTAACCGTTCTGAGTTATATGCTTATGTACTAATTACTCTAATGGTTTTATAGATTAGGAAGATTATAATTATAGAAAGTACACCCACATTTTCGTGGAGGTAGAGTGGAAAACCACCCTCGATACAATCGACCAAGATTTGAACCTCGTTCTCCCCTGTCATCGGCAGTCTAGTCTATTGCGACAGTAGCGGATACCGAAGCAGGTATTAATGATAGTTGTGTTTTTTTGTGCACCGCAGCTTAATAATGGCTCAGGCTCTCTGCATATATACAGAGATGAGAAGATAACATTTTGAGGAAATGTACTGGAATAAAAATATAACCATCAGTTTGAAACTGTGCTGGTTGACACAGAAATAAAGTTCATACCATGTTGGTTGTTTGTGCTAAACAGTTGGATCAAGATTTAAGCACCAAAATCAGACCTCAACCTAAAAGAAATTAGCCTGTACCAATACTTCTGTCATTTCAGAGTATCCATTTTTTAACACTTTATTTTGTTATCTGGTTCAAAAAAAATGATTCTATGATACACCTGCAGATTGAAACAAATTAAAATAAACATTATTGCTATCATATTTATATTCAAATTAATTTTTTTTCCAAACAATTCTTTTTTACATCCATTACTGTGGCCCGGGTCAGTTTTTTATCCAATCCATATATTTTCCACTACCGGCTGGCTAGACCTGCCGTAGCTTCATATGCCTTACAATCTAACTTAAGAATAGGACAGGCACAACATCCTGACCCCGACCATGAATTCATCACTTTGGAAGGGTAACCCAATATTTTCATCAAATATAAATTTTCAGCTATGCCAAGAATTGAACCTGGGACCCTTAGTTCAGTAGACATACATAGCTAAGGTGTTGGACTGCTAAACAATTTATTGAATTTATTTAAATTTAACTTGATCTGATTTACTGGACACCCTGAATTGGTTAGTACTTAAAAATAAAAATTATTTAACTTAATTATAAGAGTAATAAAGATGACAGATCCACCCACGAATATGATGGCCCACCACCATGTAATTATTGGTTAGTTCTCCACCATTATTTTGTTATAAATGTCCATAAATTAACAGTAAAATATCTAGAATGCAAGATACTATGATATGAAAATTATCTGACAGATGAATGCAGTTACAGAATTTTTTCATCCAATATTTTTTAAACAGGTAGAATACTGAGTGTGCAATACTCCGAGAGGCTGTTCAATATCACTTACACAGTGTCACTCTTGGACTTTCATTTGGCATTTATTTTATTCAAAAGATAAGTCTGATTTTTAATTAGAATTTGATTTAAAAATTAAACTGAAAATTATCCCGACTACTATTGTTGTTTGTTAGACCAAGACCAGTGGTTTGCAAACTAGAGGCTGCAACTCCAAAAGGGGTTGCGGTGCTTATTGAGGTTATAGCTTTATATTGACTTTTTAATTGATCAAACTCAGCCTTGTGAGGACAAATGAGCTACTTAAATGTAAAACTGAGAAAACCAAGGTTAACGGCAAGAAGGTTTGATGGGCTGACCACACGGCACCTATCTGCAGAAGCTAGCATTATCTTCACCAGCATATGGCGGCCACTCAGTATATCTCAATTGCGGGCCAATGCCAGAGTTTTAATTATGAAAATGTAAGCGGTTAAAATGATAAAAAGTGATTTGGTTACAGATGGCTATCCAATCGCCACAATTGCTTGCTGACTCACTCGCAATCAGTAGCAGTCTCCCAGAGCGATTTATCTTAAGCGGTGTCCCCTTTTCCCTTCATGCAAATAAGGGTACATTTCCATTAAGTTTTACCTATCCCACAAATGTAATTAAATGTTTATAGCCTGGACCGGTAATAAACCTAGGATTTAAAAACTAGTAGGTTATCAAGGGGATGCGATGTTCTCAGAGAAAATAATTGGGGTCACGACGTAAAACAGGTTGGAAGCCACTGTGTTAAACTAATGTTATGAAAAACAATACAATTGAGGTTTAAAAATGATTAACTAGATTCTTTTTTTTGTTAAAAACAAAACTATTTGAGCTCACTTTGTCCCATCCATGATGAAGACGTGATATTATTTCAAACACTACTGTAATGTGCAAGTCCTTTATTTTAATTTTAGGCAGAGTTTCTCAATAATAACCCTTGTTAAAATTCTACCAGCTTAAGAGCAATTGGAAATGTAACCAATGCCCATTTTAAATCAACTCTATCTGTGGCTCCTAAGAGTATTATCTTAAAGTGATATTGAATGGTCACTCTATATAATATTCAACACGATTTTTATTTTGTTAAACTGCACTACATTGTTAACTATACAGATTTACTCTTTCGTAACCAATCAGCATCCTGACGATATAATTTTAAAGTCTGTCAAACACACATTGCACAAATAGCACGGACAGGTTTATGGAGCCTGTATGCTGCGGCTAAAAGGAAAACACTTAAAATATAGGGATGTAATTGTCAATCTTGGTTCGATGTTTCTGAGCGACACACTCGGAAATCCAAACAATGTTACGACACTCCTGCTCCTTCAACTTTAGATAAGAGTAGAAAACGCCAAAGTGAAACTGCTGAAGAAACGCGTTTACATTAAGTCGAACCTACAAAATAAAACAGGATTAAGAAAAATCATGATATATTTCTCTAACATTAACAATTCATTAGAGTTGGGTCAAATCCACTATTTTATGAATCCGACGCTTGTACAAAATAATGAACATAAGAGGAAATACAAATAGTAACTAAAGGTTAATATTCTTTGTTGTAATCCATTCATTATGACATTCATGCATTCAGTTAAGTGTTAAATTCCTGGTCTGGGAGTTAGTTGTTAATTTCATCCAAAATTTTCTCGGTTCCTTCAATCCCAAATATCCTTAAGGATTTGAGGGTCTTATCTCTACTATTTACAAAGTATGGGCCCTCGAATCCTTAAGGATATTTGAAGATTTAAGACTCAAATAACAAAAAAATATTTAAAACACATTTTATTTTTCAAGTTAAAATAGTTTGAGCTGTAATACTGCTTATTGGTGGTTCAGAACCATTTATAGTTAAAGGATGAACTTCACAACCTGGCTCCAGACCAGTAATTTAACACATGTATGAATGTTATATTGATTGGATTATAAGAAAGAATGTTTAACATTTAAATTATTATTTATGTTTTATAATATTCTATTGTAAGCTCTATTTATATTTCCTTCTATGTTTTGAATCTTTTCCAAGATTCAAATTCAGGATTCGAAAGTAAATCAGAGGTTGAGATTCAAGATACAGATTAATAAAATAGTGCATTCGACCCAACCCTACTATTTACTCCCCACACAAGTTTCAATCCGCCCCTTTAGCAAATAGAGCTCACCGAGGAAACAAAAGTACTAGTAGTTTTATTAGTTTTAACAGCTTTGACCATAGAGACAAATATATAGTGCTCTAACAGGCTCTGACAATTTACACATTTATTAGTTATATGGGGCAAAATTTTAGAGTCAAGAAAGAAAACTATAATGATGAATAATTAATTCTCAAACTGTTTCATTAATCCTGAAAAAATAATTAACTAGTGTGCTATACTTTAAGTTTCGAACTTATTTATGATGTATAGTGTTGCCACCAAAACTTTTCTTAAGCCTTTAGCAGTCTACCTCTACACTTTGTAACTCATCCTTGAGCGCTTTGTGTAAACGTTATTTTACCATGTCAATGCAAGCGATTGTGTTCACCTCGTCAAGTTTTACGTTCATGAAGATCAATTTGCTCAGTGGCGAGACTCATTTACCATAACCCACCGATCCTTTCCACACTCCAAGCAGCTTTAGGTATTCTTTGTAATATATATTTCACAATGTCGCTATAACTATCGCAACCTGTATCAGTATAAAGTAAGTAAAGTTAAACTACACATGGGAAGAAACATAATTCCAGTAAATAGCAAAGTCAAGACTGTAGGCTTTATTTTATATGCTTTTACATAATCTACAATCACACAAATAGAGACCCTAATGTAAGATAATGTGTAGTCTATTCTAGATTTTCCTTTTTGATTGCAGCCTTTTAGAGTACAGCATTTTAATGAAATTAAAATGTTAAATTCTGATATTAAAAGTATTAAATCACAACATTCAATAAAATTAACACGGTCAATACATTAAGCATCCTTTGACGATTTTATTTTTATCAAGATCAAAGGTTTGTTCTGCAAAAATAGTGCAAACACATGTAATTTTAAATATTTTTTTGAAGATCTAGCCCGGTCTTATACAGTGTAGAGAATGACAAGCTAGCATTGGTGCAATCTTACCTCATGTTCAAAAAACTTGTCTTCCAGTGTCTTCTCCCCCGGGTTGTTACCTGCGCCTTCAAACAGAGCGCTGTACTCCTGGAACAAAAAACACGAGCCAAGTATGTTCACAAGAGATTTTACATTTAAATGTTTGGCATCGTATAGTATTGTACAAAACCAAAAGCACTAACAAACCCTTTGAATTCAAAAAGCATAAACATTCATACATTAAGCAGTTACGTGTTAAATACTGATCTGACATATGGTTGTTAAGTTTATCCCATAATTATAATTGGTTTTGAACCAACAATAAGCAGTATAGAGCTCTATAACAAATCTCACTTGGGAGGTGGAAAAAAACTGTTTTTTTAAGGATTTGAGTCTTGAATGTCATTTTCTCAAATCTCTAATATCCTTTAAGGATTCCCTAGTTAAATCAAATAGATTATTGAATGATTTAGTTAGACTATTTTAATGCAACATAAGTAAATATGTACAAAACAACTAATGTTAACTATTACCAATAAACCAGTTAAGTACGGTAAAGTTACCTGTCACTTTACTGCCTAATACATCCCGCAATCCTCCACCCAATTTGGGCTGTCTCCTTTGGTAAAATGTAGTTAATTGATCTAAAGTTCCCTTCTCCTAAGTGCTTTACAGTATTTTAAAGATGTATAGTTTGGAGTCTAATATATAAAAATGAACTTACGGCATAATATTCAGCGACTGCTTTCACTTGTTCGTAATCATCAGCACGTGCTAGAGCCGCCAAACCATCAGGGTGAAGTTTTCCAACCCTGGGATAAAGTTTCGCACGGTCATCTTTTGTCAACTCTGTTCCGAAAGAGTTTATTGTGATGATGATAGCCCGCCGGTCGGCTTCGAACTGAAACAATTGTTCACACAAAATAATCAGTCATGGCCTTCAAACAAAGATATGATTTCAGTATATGAGTTAAGTGTTCAAAAGAAGGTCAAAATTTCAACAGCGTTCATTAATCAATTTGCAAATTTTGCAATTCTGAGAGTAATATTTATATGCAATTTGGGGAGGGGGGAACTAGATTAAACTAAAATGCAACCAGCATCCATGAATATGTGCTCAATGACGGAGAAGACTGGGTTCAAATCAAAGCTGGGTGGGACAAAATATAAATATGTTTTTCGATCTAACTACCAAAAAATGTGAATCCTTCTTTTCTAATCTAACTTCCTCAACACTACCTCGTTAGTAGATAGCACGGACAAGTTATAAAACGCTAAGCATAAAAATAAATAAAAATGTTTTCTTGTATAATATAGATAGTTCTTTATTTCAATGTATGTATAGTATTTCTAGCTTAATAATTGAGAGTAAAATAAAAAAAATTAAGCATTTTTCGCAAAAATGAATGAATCAACTCACAGCCAGAACTTCGCACATAGTGTCGGCAGTGGTGCCACCAAGCTCTTTACAAAATGTAAAGAATGCCTCAAGATATGCCTTGTACAAGGTGTTACGAATAATCTCAATGTTCATCTCATCAAGATCTTGTTCACTAATGCAATCAACAAAGAATGGGGCTGGAACAAAGAAAGCAAGACCATAATTAATATTGTGTGTTGTAATTTTAAAATAAATTAAATAAACAAACTATTACAATTGTTAAGTATAGTTATAACTACATCTAAATACCATATTCTTTAAATTGAAAAATGAACACGAGAATCAAACTCGGGACCTCTGGCTCAATACGCCAATGTCCTAACCACAGAGTTAAGATACTTAAATGCAGCTATAGCCGTACTCGACAAATAATATAATAGCTTTTCTATTTAATATATAATGACCCGCCTCGGTGGCGTAGTTGGCTAACGCGCTTGTCGTGTTGAGCTCGACCGCTGAGGACGGGGAGATCGAGGTTCGAATCTCAGTCGGGTGAACTGTTTTTTCTTATTTCTTAAATGGTTTTTCACTCTCCCTCCACGCAAATGCGGGTTCACTTCCTCTAATTAAACCTTCCCAGTTCCTAATCCATTAGAATAATTAGTACTTAAAAGCATATAACCCGAACGGGTAGTAAGACGCGGTGCTAAATAATAATAATAATACTATTGGCAGCATAAAGCCCTCCTGAGTCAAAGGTGGCCGCGTTATCTGAGAGCTCGTGATAATAATTGGTCGCACATCTGTAGCCGACAATTTAAGCATGTCCATCACAGACTTGACTTAAAATATCGGCGAAGAATGACCCAGGTCACAGGACAACTCCTGGATAGCTCAGTGGTTACAGCATTGGCGCATGTGTCCAGTTGTCAATTTTCAATATAAAGAAGATGATGTAATTTTGATGGCATTGTTTGAATATGCAAGGAAGAATCAAATTGTTGGATAAACCATATTTGAGAATGTCGTCGGCGAATTTACCTAACGGTGTGTCAACAAGAACGGCATTATAGAGCTCTGCAGGGGTAGCGGCGACGTGGATTGCTTCCATCTGTTCAAAACTGCCGAGAGGGTGGCACTTGGGGATCAGCTCGGAGATTGGCCTTTGATGCAGTGTGCCCGTGATGAGGAGAATGATGTTATCAATCATGTAACTGTACCTAAGTACAACAAATATTAATACAAGTGTTGAGCTAATTAGTGATAAACATCATCGCCGCAATATAATATATTGGAGCCCGTAGCGTATACTTATTTTCATAGGAATCTTGTTATTTGAAAACATGAAACTCAAGTTGTCACAATGGCGGGAAAACATATTACGATTTGTATTTACATTATTAGTCTGTTTAATTAGTTATAAAGAGAAATTTTATATTAATACATAAGGAGGTATTATTGGAAGCTTTACATAACTTTATGATCATGATTAAATAAGACATAATTCTAAATGCTGTCACCAGAAGAGACAGGTTTAGGAATGAAGATGTAAGATCTAGAGTTGGGGTACAGGGGATAGAAGAGGAAGCAAGGACGAGATGGTATGGTCACTTAATGAGGATAGAAGGGGAGAGGATTCCAAGAAGATTAATGGATATGAAGTGTGTAGGGAAGAGACCGCAAGGAAGAACATGGAAGAGCTGGAAGGAACAGATAGCAGCAAGTGTGCAAGTGAGAGGAGGAGAGTGGAAGAGAGTGCAGGAGGAAGCATGGTGGAAGCATTCCACCAAACAGACCCGGCCACAGGCTGTAAACAGTTCATGATGATGATATTTCTAAAACTACAAATTTTAGTGACTTACAATTAATGTCGGTGGTTGAAAATGGGCTTCCTTTAAAAATCAAGGCTTGGATTTTTTACGCTTTTATATCAACTAAGGCAGTGTTTTACAAGCTTTCGAAGGGTGAGGAGAGTGGGAGAACGGAAGAGTAGATACCAAAGAAGATGGTAGATATTGAAGGCAAGAGGAAGACCAAGGAACATGTGGCTGAAGAGTGCCGATAAGAGAGGAGAGGTGTTGGGGTGTAAGGAGACGTCGGATAGGTTTATGTTCTTAACAGCTCGGCCAGTAATTGTTCATGATGCTGGACGATTTTTTTTAACCCATAGGTAAAACATAATAAAGAAAACCCTACAACTTGCAACAATTTCAATCCACCCCTGCTTCCTCCCAAACCCATATTAGTTCCCCATGACACAACCATCCCAGCCATCAGTTTACTTTAAACCTAAACATGAACACATCATCTTTAACTAATAAACCTAATCAAGGTAAACGCTAACTATTTCTAATATTCCTAAATAGTAATTTATAATTCACTAACGCATAAAAATGTTAGGTTAAGTTTGGTTGGGTAACTATAATGAATGCATAGTCAATATAAACTATTTAAACTTTTTATTTCCATTTTGTCAATTAAATATAGATATTTTTTATTGATTTTTAACTGTTTCTCTAGTTAAGGAGTTATGGATATTTGTGGGAATCTACAGTGTTACATTGTTAGCAGAAGACTTGTTTGAACTAATAATCTGGAAAATAACACAATTTCAGGAGTCATGTTTGCTAAAAATATAAAATTAAATGGGGCTGTAGATGGTTTAAGGGATTTTTTTTTAAAGAAATTTAGTTAGGGTTAAACATTATGGCCAAAAGCTCACGTCTTCATTTAAGTTATATGAGTGAATATTTGTCTTAAGTAATTTCAAAATGTATTAAACAAATTTTCTTTATAATATTCAAATATCTATATTCTCCTTAAATAATTGGTCTATTAAATGTAAGAAAAAGGTTGATGATAGAACCTTAAAAATAGGATGAATTGTATAATTTAAGTGTGATAGTTGCTATATTAGGTTAATAGGCAAAACAAAGATAGCAAAGGTTAAATCACCAAATAAGCAACAGACATATTTTTGTGAAGTTAAAGAGAAAAAAATGGATCATACGATCCCATATTTATTTTGCGTTTTGATAGGTATCCATTAGTGTCATTTAATCAGTATAATCAATTCACCAAGAGATGTGTCAATTAGAGCATTATCATTCAAACAATTCTAGCATAAAATGAAACAATATTCTCAGTTTTCATATGCAAATTAATGCAAATTTCGGCGGCTCTTAACTTACGTGATATAATCAAGAAATGTGGATAGCGGTTCCACAGCTTGATGTCTCATGTGTTGAAATTCAATAACCAACTTTTCTCTAAGTTTGTCATCAATAACAGACACTTGAAGGGGACTTGGTTCATTGGCTAGGAAGCTGCCATAATCGGTTCCTTGCAAGTGCAACTTTAAATCTGCGAATAAAATAATAAATGTGTAGTAGATAGTAAGATTTTATATAGTTAAATTAAAATTGTATTCTCTTTATGTCTTACCTTCAAGAGTTTCACATTGAACCAGATTTAGATAATCTGACTGTCTTAAAATTCCACATTTAAAACCTCGGCAAAGACCTTCCAAGTATCCACCGTCAATGTTGAACATACACCCAATCATATTTATAAAATATATCAACTAATTGGGATAATTTATGTTAAATATCGAAAATTCACAACAAGTATGTCTATTAGACGGCTCACCCACTTTTGATCATATGACTGAAGGATGTGACGTATTTGTTTTATTACTCTGACAGAGAGGAATGATTTTTTGGAATATATTCTCAATAAATGATTTCTCTATGATTTATAGAGATTATAACAACTTAGTCTGATTATAATAATAATAATATTTAGCACCGCGTCTTACTACCCGTTCGGGTTATACGCTTTAAGTACTAATTACTCTAATGGATTAGGAATTGGTAAGGTTGAATTAAAGGAAGTGAACGTGCATTTGCGTGGAGCGAGATTGGAAAGCCATTTAGGAAAAATCACCCCCAGTTCACCCGACCGAGATTCGAACCTCAATCTCCCCGTCCTCAGCAGTCGAGCTAAACATGACAAGCGCGTTAGCCAACTACGCCACCGAGGCGGGTTAGTCTGATTATAGTTTAAGGAATAATTGCATACCATTTAAACAAATACGTATTTTAAAAATACACATTGAATTGGAAACTATATAAATAATAAAGAAATAACACGCGAAGAGGAACACCATGCAACCGTAGCCTACTTTAAAAACTTTTTTTTATTAAACTTAACTGAATTCTACAGTTTGCATTAGGTACCCTAAATTATGTTTTTTACTTTAATACATACCCTTTTGCGTTCACAAATATACTGTCTGCAAAAAAAAAAAGAGAGAGATTATGTTTGAAAACCCAGAGTTCAAAAATATTTGCGAAAAGGGTTTAGAAGATAGTACCTCTAAAAATATATTTATTTTATGTAATTTTATATTATAACACTTTCCAGGGAGAACATTTTCCAGTAGTTAACTCAAAATTAGGCAATTTTGTTAAATAAATTCAAGATTTTAGGCTAAACCTAATTCAAAAATAGCACGCTATTTTCCTTTTTCTCATTCTTCAGTTTCAAACCTGTCACGCTTATTCCCACTCGAGATATGGAGCAGAAAAGACAGATGTTTCAGCCACGGGTACACTTAGGTTGGTGACGTGAGCGGTCAGGAAGTGAACCTGCTCTCTCGAAGCAATAGCGAAAAAGTAACAAAGTACAAATAGATCCGTTTGTAACAGGCGACTCGAACACAGCTAATATGTTAAGCGGCTTGTACTTGTAGGAAGATGGCCAATAGCTGGCATGTCTTCTATATGTTCTATACTGATTGCGTGTGTGACATCCAATCAAATTGCTGGTATGTTATTTGAAACGCCCATAACCCCCCACCCCAAAGCTTCTCGTGCCCGTGGGAAAGTTATAAATATATCAACCTAACCGGCCTCGTGTCTCTTAAATATTCGTTTTCTCCATTAAAATATACTAATCTTTTCAAAAGCTTTATTATTTTGCGATGCCGAAACCTCCCTTCAAAGTTGGTTCGTAAATATTTTATTTTGTACTATTTTCAATTTGTTAAGTAATGAAGTGAGTTTGTAACAAAAGAGTCTTTGGTTATGTGCTTGTTAGAGTAGTCCTAATGCGGCGGTAAATTGAAACTTAGGATGAGATAATTTATAAGTAGAAGTATATCTATTTCATTACAAGGTTTTTTTGAAGGTTCTTTATTTTAATTATTACCATTATTATATATTATTTACTGTAGTTAAATGTCAACACACGTTTTTTTTTAATAAATAAAATTTATTTTAGTCTTAGATATTATATTATTAAGCATCAATAGGACAAATATCAGGAATTTTTACAGCAAATTCTGATATAAATTATGCAAATATTTATTATATGAAAATAATATATATTAAATGGACTGGTCGACTTACAAATATTTTCAGAGATTATCTATTAAATTTTAAAACATATTACTATAACAACTATTTGGAGAGTTTTTTTTAGCACCGCGTCTTACTACCCTTTCGGGTTATATGCTTTGAAGAGCTTACCTTAGCTAGTTCTTTATTAATAATTTATACAATATTATTGATTGTGCTATTCATAGCATTAGTCTCTGAGGATATTTCACTTAGAAAATAGACCTTGTTTAGTTCACAACACAAGTCATGAGAAAACATTTTAAAATGTATCAATCAATTAAATGTCATTTCCCCCCCCCCTCCCCCCCTCATTTTATTATAATTTTGATAAAATCCATTAAGTATTTCTAGTGTGTGTATCTTCCTATACAGGGTGTTTAATCACACTCTGCCCTTGAGGTTCCCAAATAACTTTCAAACTAACGGATCATGTAATTGGTGTATGAAAAGCATTCGGGAGCCAAGTGCGAGCAAAACGTTCTGTAGTCGAACAAAATGTGTACATGCTATTTTAGGTTTTACGATTTTTACAGGTTCAATGATACCGTAGTGAAATTTTTCTTAAGGTTCTTCTCATTCTCGCAGCGAATTGGATTCTCACAATTTATTTGACAAGTTCTATGCTAATATTAGGGTCAATGTGGGCGATTGTGAACGCTGTTTACCAATTTTTTAATTTTCATTATCAGTGGAAAAATTAAGTTTTCTGAAAATGTTAGTTTTCTGCAAAAATTTCAATCATTAATTTTCATTTTTTTTCATGTCAAGATTAGTTATAAAAAAAACTTTTTTTTAACAAACTAATGGTGCATAGACTCACAAAATAATTTTTCCCAGGTACATAAAAATACTTAAAACAGGTTGAAACCCAATTTCTGTAGTTTGTATTTAACTATAGGATGATCTGGTTTTTATAAAGTTCTTTTATACCTTGTATTAGTATCCTAATTTATGAGTTCACTTTTACCAACTTCTTTTCAATTTAGTGAGTAATTGTGAACGCAGCCAAAGTTAAGCCAAGGCCTACCTATAATTCACATGATGTAGTGCTGTAAATCAACATATTATGTAGCCTAAGATGTTGCTTTGTTTGTGTTTTGTACCAGTCAACAATTATTTGTAAATATATCCTGATTAATTTTTATTTTTTTTAACATTTTTGCATGATATAGAATATGGGCAACTGTGAACGCTTATTTTTGACCATTATGTTTTGAAATTGGGTAAAAGTGAACATCATAACATATTCTTCATTCACAAATGCCCACATCTTCCATACCTGTCTGTTTAGTAATTTTCCTAGTGGCATTCACAAATACCTCAAATTCCAGGGTAATTGTGAAGCTCAGTTATTATTAGCTGCAAAATCATAAAAAATATATATATATATTTATATATATCTTGAGATAAGTTAAACTTTATACCATGGGTTCATTTCATGGTCAAACTACGAGTGTTTCATAAAATTGAAAGCTCAGGTAGACTCGTCAAAAAAGCGTTCACAATTATCCACATTGAGCCTACGTGTTATTTTACAGCTGATATTAGTCAGGCAGAATGGGGACGGAAAGAGATCATGCTGGCCGAGGAAGAAATGCCGGGCCTGATGTCTCTTCGTTCTCAGTCCGGAGGTTCAAAACCTCTGAAAGGGGCAAGAATCGCCGGTTGTCTTCACATGACAGTCCAGACGGCTGTTCTGATCGAGACTCTTACAGAGCTGGGAGCCGAGGTTAGTGGTGTTTAAATGGTGTCATTTCATGTGTTAATTAAATGTCTGACACCTTAGCTTGGTCGACAGAACATCTAAATCTAGCTGGTTTAATTGTTTTGATAATATACAGTAGATTCTCGTTAATCCGAACTAATTGGGACCAAGACCTATTCGGATTAGAAGATCTTCGGATTAACCAAAATTTTTCCAATGATATAAATTAAAAATTCACTGTAAGGTCAAATGGGCAAGTTTACGTGTGTGTTATTCACGAGCGCTGAAAGATGGAGGTGGGGTGGGGTGAGTTACAGGTTCATTTCACTTTGACAAAAGACTTATTGATTTTATGAACATGCCAAATAAATAAATAATTGTTGTAGGTACCCTATATATTTTCATCATTTTTGAAAGCAAAACAAACTGAGTGAATTTATAGGTACATTGCTTCTTTTCACTACTTCGTACTATTACAATAAATTTTGTTTTAAAATTAAAATTTGTTTCATCTTCTTCTTTTGTTCGGATTAACCAGATTTTTGGATTAGCGTAGTTCAGATTAACGAGACAACTGTATATGTGTGTGTGTATATATATATATATATATATATATTTAGCACTCCATCTTATTACCCGTTCAGGCTACATACTAATTATGCTAGGTACTGGTTTTAGGGATTAGAAAGGTTATATTTATAGGAAGTGTAGCCGCATTTTTGTGGAAAACCATTTTGATTTTGGTAAAATCACCTTTATTACACCTGACCAAGATTCAAAGCTCAATCTTCCTGTCTAATCTACCGCAAGAGTAGGTAGCACATTAGGCCACGCGACCACCGAAGCGTGTCGATAATAATTTATCACCATTATTGAATAAGTTCACTTGCAAGCACCAATTAATAGTGAGGGTAAGATTAAATTATATTGATTTTTTTAAATGTCATCCCACTCTGCCCGGACATGTAAATGTGGGTACATTTTCTCTAAGCTTTACCCTTCTAATTACTGCCCTATTGGTGTGGATAAATGAATATCCCAATTAGGTAGTAAAATGCAATACACTAAAAAAAAATGAGCTACCGGTAACATTAAATTGTGAAAAATAGTAAATAAATATTTCAAATTGAAAATTTAATCTCTTTTGTTATTTCAATTAGGTAGGCTACACAACAATAATTAACGTACACATTAAAATATCACATCAGGTTTTTTTAATTCGTCACAGGCACCTTTGTTTATCACTGTTACGAGTTTCATATTTTAAAGTAACTAAAACAAATGTTGTTGCTGGCCAAAGAGATTAAATATTTTAAACTGTCTTTTAAAAGATATTTTAGTTCTATTTAAATAATAATTTAGAGCTGGGATTGTAAATAAAGTTGGATAAATGTTATTAATAATGACCAATATTTTGAAAATAAAATATTTGAATGAAAATTGTGTAGCCTAATTGTTGCCTTCCGAGTTTATTGCCCAGTCTGTCTTCAAACAGTAGGTACAGTAACTTTCAATTATCAAGGATAGTCATTTAGGTGCTAATATTCTCACTTATGTTAATTGGCTGTAAAAACAATTGTTCTAATTAATACAATGAGCACAGACTTTTAACGTCTTAAGGTCTACTTATTTGAATCCTGACTAGTGTTTTCAAGTGGTATATTTTTTTAAATTGAGCTTAACCCAATTTGTAGGCTATTAAAATAAATAATTACATTTCATATAACAAGGGGAAAAAATGTAGGGTGTTCGAAAATAAGGTGCTTAGGGAGATAAGAGTAGTGATGGAATGGTTTGCTAAAAGGGAAGTCTGAAAGGGGAAGTAGTAAAATTACCGCCTCCTCGTTCCTAAAGAAAATTGTTCTAGTCTTACAGTGAACCAGTTTGTTGATAAAAATAAGTTATTGTTCTTATTGACACTAACTTTAAATTATTTTTATCTAGCCTTGTAATCTAAACGTTCATATTTCTAGATGCATCACTATTGGTAACATCTCAAGGATCATAAAGTTCATGGTCAAATTATGTAAGGAATGATGACTTTTCCTTTTTCTCAATTTTAGAGATAAGTTTAGTTTTTATATCCAAATGACTGAATACAATAAGTTATGTTGTTTTCAGAGGAATAGGAGCTTAACGTTAAATTAATATTACCAACACACAAGTTCATTGCATTATATCATTAGACAAAAGCTAAGTTTAAACAAATCAAAAATTGTTTGGCTAAGCTGACAGGGTTTAAATAGTAGAACACAGATATTTAAAACCAATTTATAACTATTATGTGTGTTTATAATAAAAAGCAAATTGTGGTAGAAAATTTGTGATATTTGGGGTGGTTTTAAATTGTTCACGCAAAGTTTATACTCAGCTATTGTTTTATAGTTTTTAGTTGGGATTAAGGTCCTAATCGAATTGTAAGTACTTGAAGTGAATTTAACTGAAAACTTTCATACTTCATTCGCTAGCTACCACTTAAGTGCAAAAGAACAACAACTTGTTATTCTAGTTATTCTATCCATAACATGTTCTGGCACTCAAGCAAACTAAAATAGGAAAGTTTGATTGACATTGTTAAAAGGATGCAATTTGTACGTGTGTGGCTTTATATAATATAGAAGCCAGAAGAAAGTAAGATGACACTAAATATTTGTGCATTAGATTAGTCTCACTTTTTTTTCTCTCTTTCGCCTCTTCACTTAATGTATATCGTCTTAGTTTTATAGTAAACCCGCCTCGGTGGCGTAGTTGGCTAACGCACTAATTTCGTGTTGAGCTTGTCTTGACTGCCGAGGACAGGGAGATCGAGGTTAGAATCTCGGTCGGGTGAACTGGGAATGGTTTTTACACTCTCCCTCTATGTAAATGTGGGTTCACTTCCTCTAAATTCAACCTTCCCAATTCCTAATCAATGAGCATAATTAGTACTTAAGCGTATAACCTGAACAGGTAGTAAGTAAGACACGATGCTAAATAAATTTAAAAATATATTTTTATATAGGTTCATTATGTAAAATCATTTAGCCGTCAGATCTCCTTATTGTTAAGCATTTTACTATCAATAAGTTTGTGTTCAGGTGCAGTGGTCTAGCTGCAACATCTTCAGCACCCAAGACTGGGCCGCTGCGGCTATCGCAAAGAGCGGGGTCCCCGTGTATGCTTGGAAGGGGGAGACAGACGAAGAATATATCTGGTGCATCGAACAGACCTTGGTCTTTAAAGACGGAAAGGTGAATAGATTATTTATGTGCTATTTTATCCCATGTGTAAAATCTTTTTTTATGACCCGTATTATTTAATTTTGTTTTTTCAAGTATACATCTTAGATCATTTAAATAACATATTTCACCATATAATCATCTCGCCCTATTTAATTCAGGCCAAAAATTAGTTTATAAAATGTCGTCGCATAATATAGTCATGTTCGTAAGGACAATTTAAAAGGTAAACAGCGGCACGTTGCTTCCTTTCATTTTTCTGCACCAATAAAGATCTTTAACTGTTGACCTTGGATGCACTGTTGTCTTCTCGCGCATTAACGAGCCTAAATTTATCAGCGCATGTGCATTGTCAGTAGGTATATTTCTAAAAGCTGAGTTGCATGGTTGGTAACAAAGTTAGTGGGCGAGGTGGCGAAGCTACCAAGCGTTAAGTCACATGATATGGTAAGACTCGTTCACAGCTTCTTGTTCAAGCTAAACTAGCGATTGTCTGCTAGCAATACATTAAAAAAAATTTATTGCTTCACATAATGGTCATATCCCACTTTTTTCCATAAAAAATAGGCATAAAATATTAGACTATTACGTGGTAAAAAAACGGTAATTATCTAAAGTTTTGAAGTACTAATTTATTACAGTGAAAATCTCGTCTTAACCAAAGTTGTCAGCTACCTAACAGTTTTGAAAAATAATTTAGATTGAGCATGAAACAATTTGTGAATCATATAATTTTCTCACTGACAAGTTTTAAGTCATATTAAGACATTGGATGCTTTTAATAGTATCCAAAATGGTTGGTATTTATTTTCAAAGATAATACACATGACAATTTTAATGATGTTCATATCATTGTACTTTTATCATGTGTAGGTAAATATTTAATCATTACTATGCTAATAGTCGTTAAAGTCAACTACACACAATCTTGCTTACTAACTTAACACATTGCAAGAAATCTGCCTTTCTAGTTGTAAAATTTTTAAATACCGTATACTTTAAACAATAAGTGTGTACCTACCACACAAGAACTATTTTATATATCTATTGAGCCTACCATGATACCACATTTAATTAATTACTCTTTTTTTTTATCCCTTATGACATTATAAATAAAATATCTCAAGGCTTTCGGAGAACAGTTCGCTAATATTTATAAAAAAAACTCCTGCTTTTCCATTGTCAATACATGGATAGTGACTGACCTTGTTGTGTACTTGGGACTATCTTATATATGCAGTTATGACAGTAGATATACGAAAAGACCGATGACTGGAAATAGTGTTTTTTTTTAAATTATAAATTATTGTTTGTTTAAGTTAAGATAATGATATAACAAATTGTTGGTCTTAAATGTGGCTAAAAATTTAAATTATGTTAATAATACAAGTTATTCAACTACTACAAATGTGTTTCGTGTACACTCTGTTCAAACTGACGGGTAGAAATCTTATTTTGATGGATCACATTGTGTTGTGGCTTATAATTTAGGGTTATACTGTAATCGATCGAGGTAAGACTTCAATTCTTTTACGGTAAACTGAGTGTACTTAACATAAAACGAAAAGAATTTAACATAAATGTGTAATTCGGCTGTCGATATTTTTACCTATGAAACTTTGTAATTGTCAAAGCGATTTTATTTAATTTATTTTTTTCAAGCAAAGTTAGAAGTTAAGCTTCACACACTTCGAGGTTATTTTGTTAAGTTTCTTAAAAAAACAAGCAATTTAATACAACATAATGTTCACATTTAAAGAAGTTTAAATCTATACCGTTTCAGCCGTTGAACTTGATCCTGGACGATGGCGGAGACCTCACAAATTTGGTGCATACCAAGTATCCACAGTACCTAGCAAATATCAAAGGCTTGTCTGAAGAAACAACAACGGGGGTACACAATCTCTACAAGATGTTGAAAGACGGCAAGCTCAAAGTTCCCGCAATCAATGTCAATGACTCTGTAACCAAGGTTAGTATCGCATTTAAACACTAAGAAATATGATCACTCGAGTTTTAACATGAGATGGAGATTTATCTGATTACCAAACCCTTCCTTCACCTCTGACAAGACATCTTGTGAATGTGAGGAATGCCAGGCCTCCACCGTGACCGTGGTTCAGATTCCACGTTAAACTGTAGGTCCTTCATTTCATCTCACAATCACCCTACCATTACACATTAGCATAAGTGCATATAAACCGAACGGGTAGTAAGACGTGGTGCTAATAATAATAATAATAACATGAGATGGAAGGGGTCACGAGAAAAAGCCAGTGGTTTTACATTACAAAGTAAACTGTTAAGTTGAAATGAATCATGTACCATTTTCAGACGGCTTCCTTCATATTTTTTGTAGTCACAATTGTTAAATTCTTATCAGTATTTCAACATTTATCTATTCTGTGTAATTACACAGGCTTTATCTCTATTTTTTTACCACAGCTTCTTACTACCGGTTTGGGTTATACATTTGTCTACCGATTATGTTAATGGTTTTTTGGGATTAGGGAGGAAATATTACGAAGAAGTGTACCCGTATTTGTGTGAAGAAAGAATGGAGAATTTTTTTTTTGTAAAAACCATCCTCAGTACACTCGACCAAGATTCGAACCTCAATCTTCAAATCATTGGCAGTCTAGTCCAACACGAGAGTGGCACGTTAGACCATGCGGCCACCAAAGCGGGTAGCTGTTATTTAAAATGACTTATAAAATAAAACTTTGTATCTTGTCTTATTTTTCCAGAGCAAATTCGACAACCTCTATGGATGTCGAGAGTCTCTGATCGATGGTATCAAAAGAGCGACCGACATTATGTTGGCTGGTAAAGTGGCAGTTGTGGCGGGATATGGTGATGTTGGCAAAGGCTGTGCTCAATCGTTACGAGCGTTTGGTTCAAGAGTTATCATCACGGAAATAGACCCCATTATTGCTCTCCAGGCAGCCATGGAGGGATACGAGGTCAGAGATAATGTATAACCATTAATAGATAATGTGCAACCTGAATTATTAAGATAATTAAAACATCTTTTTTTGGAGTCTGGGTCAGTTTTTTATTCAAGCCATAAATTTTCCATTGATAGTTCGCTAGGCCTGTCGTAGCTCCCTTCAAATGTCTTATAATCCAACTTAAGACTAGGACAGGCACAACATCCAGTCCCCAGCTGTTAATTCATCACCGTGGAAGGTTAAACTCACATTTAACCAATAATAACTTTTCTGATCATGCTGGGAATCAAACCAAGGACCCTTAGGTCAGTAGACAGGCATGCTACCGACTGAAATAAGGTGTCAAGACAATTAATATATCTCTATAAGGAGAACCTCTTTTCATATTTCCTTATATATATATATATATATATAATACATATTTAATGTTCATTTCCTATGTTATTCCTTTTACATGTTCCTAAGTGTCCTGTCATTCTTTTACATTTTCTCCATTTTGTGTTTTTTTAGTTTCCTCTTTTAGGAAGTTGGGTTAAGCATTTTACAGTCCCTCCTGATGAATTTCGATAGAGTAACGATCAATTTTCTTTAAGAGGCAATCATTAGCTCTTTGTCCAGTGACAGCAGTGTAAAGTGTGAACTGTGTTCTTCTTTTCATTCTAAAGGCCATATTGTGTTTGCCTCCCTTTTATATGTTTCTATCCACCTTTCCTATACCTTCTTCCAAATATAATACAATTGCCTCATATAGCGATATGAGGTTTTCCTATAGAGTTAAATTATTCTTTTTAATAAGCCTACAGTGTTTTTATGACGACTCTTCCCATAGGGTACTGTGTATGTGCAGCATTTCATTTAATAATTTTGTTTTTATCAGGTTACAACAATGGAAGAGGCTAGCAAAGAGGGACAGATATTCGTAACTGCTACAGGATGCTTGGGTATAATTAAAGCAGAACATTTCCTTAACATGAGAAATGATGCCATCGTTTGCAACATTGGCCATTTTGACTGTGAAATCGATGTCGGTTGGCTTGAAAAGAATTCTACTGAAAAAGTGAATATTAAGCCTCAGGTAAAACTATTGTTATATTCAACTGTTCATTTCAACTGAACATAATTTCAATCATTTATGAACTAGAGTTAATAAAAAAAAATGAGAGGAGGATGACAGGATATACCTGTCCACATAATAAAAACTGCCGTGGCAGTGAAAACTATTTTTTTAAATGTGTTTTTGTGTTTGTTAGTTATTTATAATCCCCAACTCAGGTCATATGCATACAGTATATAATAATTACTCTAATGGTCTAACACGCTACTCTCACCAACGGCTGAGAGATCGAGGTTAAAATCTCAGTCGAGTGTACTGAGGGTGGTTTTCCAAAATGGATTATCACTCTTCCTCCATGCAAATGCAGGTACACTTCTTCTAAATATTACCTCTCGAATCCGTAAAACCACTAGTGTAATTGGTACAGCGTATAACTCTTAACGGGTAGTAAGACAAAATTCTATAAATAAAATCAAATCTAATGGGGTAGGGATAAGGAAGGAGTACGTGGAACCATTAAGGAAAAACCACCTTCACTAGACATGACCGGTATTCAAACCCTGATCTCTCAGTCATCAGCAAACCCAGTCTAACACGAGCGTGATGCCTTAGACCATGCGCCCTCCAAAGTGAGTGAAGTTTTAATTGATTCAAGTGATAGTGTTTCACTTATTGCGTTTTTATTTCTGTGTACACATTCATTTAATGAAATTGATGTGAATAATTCACATTCTAACCAAAGTTTGTTTATTCAGGTCGATCGCTTCACACTGTCAAATGGTAGGCACATACTACTGCTGGCCGAGGGTAGGTTGGTTAACCTGGGTTGTGCCACCGGACATTCGTCGTTTGTGATGAGCAACTCTTTCACCAATCAGGTGTTGGCTCAGATTGAGCTTTGGACCAAACCTGGGGAATATCCAGTCGGAGTTCACATGCTACCAAAAAAGGTAAAGTATTACAAATATTAGGAGTAGGGACGTGCGAGACTTGAAAATATCTCGATCTAGTCTCGAAAGTTAAAAAATGAATCTCGAAAATTTGAGAAATAATGGCCCTGGGAAATTAAAAAAACCAAACCACGAATTTATTATTTCTAATAATACCATAATAACCCAAAAATAGACTGCAATTCCTCCTCCAAAACAGCCTTCATTAAGAAATGTTTTGGCTATAAATATTGTTTTTCAGTATCAAACTTTGACAATATAACCGTTTACACTAGAAAATCAAATTATAAATGGTGTTCATTGTAACCACAGTAGCCCCGTGGCTTCTTTGGTCCTGATTGACAGTTCACAGCTGACGTCTGACAGTCAACATTTAGGTATATACCTAAATTTTGACTGTCGGACGTGACAGCTGCTTAACAGATGTTTTTGCAGATCATATGATTCGGCGTAGGGATACATAATTTGGTCTGGTAACTTTTCAAAGCCGTCAGCTGTAACTCAGCACCAAAGAAGCCATGGGGCAAATGTACCTATCACTATTTATTAATTGCATTTAAAATGTATACGAGATATATCTCAAGTGTTTGAATTAACTCCAAAGCTAGCGCCAGCTCCATGACTCTAAACTATATATTTATCTTAATAAACATAATTTACATTTTTTTAACTTTCAAAGTACGTTTTCTTGTCTTGTTCTCATGTCTCGTTACTTTTTTATGTTCTCGTCTCAAATTGAAAAAATGGTTCTCGTACATCCTTAATTAGGAGTGTGTGAAGCTTCATAGATAAAACAAAATCTATCTGTGAAGCAATGTTTCTGTAACGAGGACAAACTCAGCCTCTTGAGGACAAATGAGATTTGAAAAAATAAAGAAGTAGCAGCTCCGGGTTATCAAAGTGAGATTAATGGCCTGAGGGCTCGTGTTGACCACATGACACCCTCTATCCACTAACGATGGTGGCCGCTCTGTCGACGTAGCTCGCTTGTCGGCTCACACCATTGAGTTTTTATAGTTGTACTAGGTTATGTCAATGCAATTGATAAGAGTTTTCGTCATTTTCAGCTGGACGAACAAGTTGCTGCCCTGCATTTGGACCATCTGGCTGTCAAGTTAACAAAACTTGATCCCAAGCAAGCAGAATATCTTGGAATTCCTGAAGGGGGGCCTTTCAAGCCAGGGCACTATCGTTATTAGGATAGTTTGACAAGACTTTTTTTTTTATCACTTTATGATGAACTATTCAGAAAAACCGACTCGCGTGAATAATGTTTGCAAGTCCATACAGTGTTCCTCAGGACAGCTTGTATTGTGCACTTTGACAATATCTCTTGACAATATCTAAGTGACCATGACCTATACTCCATTCACGGTAGGAACTACTCTCCGAAAGGTCTTTTTTCCTACCAATATCCTACTATATCATAGATTTCTGGTAGAGAAAAAGGCCTTTCACAAAACATTTCCTACGGTGAATGGACTTTACCTCTAGCCATGCTGCCATAGTCCATTCTGGTTTTTACTCTCTTCTGCTGAAGAAGGGGTTTGATGTACTCCGAAAATTTTATATTGAATGTGACTTCCCCTAAAAGTACAAATATGGAAAACAAATGGCGCACCCATGGTTTAACTACAGTGGTATGATTTTTCACCCTTCACTTCTGTCCAATGTTACCATTGTTGGAGTCTGATGGTCCTCTAGTTGCATCATTGGACTAAATCGCCAACAAACACCATAATAGCTGTATAACAAATTTCACTTTGGAATTTTAAAAACATTCTTTTTCATTGGATCTTATTTTGACTATGGTATTTTTTTTCTTAGCCCTTGAATCTCTAATAGCCTTCAATATGCAAAGGCCTCATTTATATAAATGCATTCTGTTTTTTACAATAATTATTAGTTTGTGGAGTGGATGGGGTGTTAAAACTGTTCCAAAAAACACCAGTTGAATACTTAATTTATAATTCCCTTCCTGTGTGGTAATTTCTCTTCAAGACAGACAATGGAGCGTTGCTGTTAGAGTGAAATAATTTTAAAACAAAAGTGCTCTAATCAAGGTTATCTTGTAACATTAATTTTTAATATTTTTATTTAGCACCGCGTCTTACTATCCGTCCGGGTTAACTCGTAATATTATTCATTGTATAAGAACAAGGCAAAATATAACAGATTTGAAATGGTTTTGGATCCTCTAACTTTATAGGGCCTTCCAGAAAATTTCACATTCTGCACCAAAAGATATATAAAAAAAATTATATATCTTTTTCAAAAAATTTGATCACACAAGTTGCCAGCCTAATTATCTCTTCTAGTTCCTTCTTAAGAGTGACATGTGAATTTTTGATGTTGCGCAAATACCTTATTTGTTACAAGTTATGTTAATTTATTAAAACTGTACTAAGTTTGCCATCAACGTAATGTGAAATAAAATAAAAGAATTTCAAGTCATGTTTCTATCCATTAATTACTAAGCTGTATGTATATCTTTGTAAGTAAACATTTGTCTTGTTTTATTAATCCATTCCCTGGCATGCGTGTATCACAGTTATCTGCGTAGGCCCATCAGCCATTTTTTAACTCTTATATTCTTATCCAACAAGTATTTATGCTACTCACTTATTTCTCATTTATTCGTGGTCATAGTATAGCATTGAACTGGTAGCCCCATCTATTAGCTTCGATACAAAGCACACTGGTCCATTGATAATGGCGTTACAATAACTTATTGCAACACCTGCGCCAGGGAATGGGTTAACACATTCAGCACTGCAGCGAGTTTTTCCACAACTAACAAGCTCAAGCTGTAATTGTAAATTACTTTAAATAGTTTTCCCCGAACTTTACTCTATCATTTCCTTTCTTAATGTCTTCTCAACTTTGATGGTTCTGCCAAGAATGGTGTTCTCAAAGAAAAAAAAACAACCTATTTTTAGCTATAATTTTAGTAAACTTTTGTCCCCAAGTTTTAATAAGCCAATCATATTGTTTGCAATTTTAAGTATAGTTTATAATAGAAATTGTGAAAGGTATTTTATTCTCAGAAAGTGTGTAAGTGATGGAATAAGATGGAGGCATTTTACTAAACTGACCCAGCAACAAGATGGAAATAGTATGTCTCTAGTGTGGCGCTATACTAAATATATTACAACACCTACCTAGACAAGAATGAAATGGTCCAGTTTAATAGTCAGTCTTAGCACACCTCGAGTGTGGCGCTTTACTAAATACAGGACGCCTATCTTAACCAGATTGAAATGGGTCAGTTTAATATGTGAAACTTGCAATTAGTATAGCTCCTCACTTTGTACTCAATCAGACCATGAAACTGGCCCTTACTACCAATTTGGGTTACACACATGCCACATTTAGGTAAAAACCAGCTCTGCCTGATCAAATTGTTATGGGTATTCAGTCTGTTGTACGAGTGGTGTTTTATCCCATTAGACCATCAAAGCAATGTTGAATGTGTTTGTATATTGATTTGACCCCAGCGGTGTCGTCAATTCTTTTGTGCAGTCAATATTTATAGAGAAAAAAGTGTGTATGAAGCGTCGGAACTTCAACTTGGCCTCAATATCAGCTTCAACAATTACAAATCTTTGTAAATAATTGTCTTTCTGAGAGGTAATGTACAGTACAAGACAATATTTATTTAGAAAGATTACTGGAATAACTTTTTTTTTCCCTAATTAAACTAAATGTTGGAAATGGTTTTTAAAAAAAAGCTTACCAAAGTGTCACGCGCATGCAATGTGGTACAAAATTAAAAGAGGGATTGAACAAAATCAATGAACTATTTCAAAGTATTTAATACTGACACGAATCATGAAATATTTCATTTTCATAAACACAGAATAATCAACACAATAAAATAAATAGCTTGTAGCTATACTCACTCTGTGAACAGTAAATGCTAGACACTTAATAGTTTATGTAGCCATTTTCATTGACCACTTTCTTGAACGATTCCAAATTTTGTATTCTGATTTTCAACTCTTCAATTTGTTTGTCTTTCTGAGTGAGCGCTTCCTTCAAATGTTTGATCTCTTCATCTTTTATCGTTTCCAAACTATTTCGTCTTGTGTCTGCGTCCATTTCACAAATCAAAACATCCAATTTCTCCAGAAGATCCACAGCTGTCGGGCGATTTTTTAAAGAAGGGGTCACTACTTCAATGATAAGCTGAGCCTGTGCACAATAGACATTTATTTTATTAATTAATTCAAACTACTCAGCTAATTTTAAAAGTTGGTCTGAAAATTGTATTTGTGTATTTATAAGTGCACATTAAATAAATAATATTAGCACCGCGTCTTACTACCCATCCGGGTTATACGCTTTTAAGTACTAATTACCCTAATGGATTAGGAATTGTTAAGGTCAAATTAGAGGAAGTGAACCCGCATTTGCGTGGAGAGTGGAAAACCATTTAGGAAAAACCACCCCCAGTTCACCCGACTGAGATTCGAACCTCGATATCCCCGTCCTCAGCAGTCGAGCTCAACACGATTAAATAAATAAAGTAATAACTTTATAAACCCTCTCCCCCACTTTTTTACTAGCTTATAAACATTTTAATAGTATATCATTCTTAGATTTAAAAAAAAAGATGAAAATAAACTCATTTGCACAGAAAAAAAAAATTGAATATAATTTTGGACTAGAACGTCTTAATTGTAAAAGTGACTATGAAGTATACAATTCATTTAATTTTCCAAGGGTCTTGTGGTAAGTATATCACAAATTTAGGGAAAAAGATAAATAAATCTCAAATTTAAATATGGTGAAACATAACGGCAAATATTTCCATATATTAATAACTGAAATATATTTATATTGTAGATGGTGAAAATATGAGTTGATTTAACCAGCTAGTCATGGACACATTTTTTTGGGGGGAATTAATCCACTACTTTGATCCCAAAAAATGCTGCTTTGTAATCCTAAAAGGTGCATCTTTAGTGTTGTTACAATGAGAAACAATTTGGACATACACTTCAGTGAGCGCGTGGTCTAACATGCCACTTTCATTTCAGACTAGACGGGGAGATCGGGGTTCAATCTTGGTTGGGTGCACTGAGAATGGTTTTTTTTTCCTTAATGGTCTTTCATCCTCCCTCCATACTATTGCAGGTGCATTTCCTCTCAATTAAGTCAATCCTGATTTCTAACACTTTAATGTAAACTAGTACATAGGCATATACCCCAAATGGGTAGTAAGACATGCTGCTAAAATAAAAAGGCATATTTGAGAGTTAACAAGATTTTATAAAAATAACACCACTAATACTTCTTTAATGACTTTTATAAATACTAAGATTCAAATATTCATGATTATTTATCTTATGGACTATATAGTGAAGTCTCTAAGTACATATTTAAAAAAATACCCTCTACATAACAATTATAAACTAATAACTAACCAACTTTGGAGCACGGTTCATTAAATCTTGAGCAATGTTGCCAGTCTTAAGCTGTGTAATTAGTATACTTCTTTCCATAGACGTCGAGAAAGGTTGAAGCAGCTCAAACAAAACTATACCCAAGCTGTAAATATCACTCTGAAATTGAGGAAAACAATGGGTTTATATGTATTTAGATAAAGAATTTCAACTTTTACATAAGATATTAGATAAGAATGTTAATTCCTTAAAATTAGATCTAAATAAAAATATCTCAGTAAAAGACTAATAGTAAAGTGAAATAAACATGGATAGATGAGTAATAAAATGATAATAAAGCTTTAAATTCAGTTGTTATTTTTGATTTTCCAAATAAATATAGGTAGTGAGTGTGATCAAAAGAAGTATAAAATAAATACACATGCGCATAGACGCCAACTGCGGGGGTCCCTTACATACTAAGCACCCCCAATATTTCAGCCTTTTTAAACCTTAATATTACGGTGCCAGTTCTATCTTGGATATAGAGTTGCACTGCGAACAGTGTTTTATAGCAGGTGCTGCCATCTGGTATGTAAGCAAGCGAGATTAAGTTGGTATTACTCGCCACTCATGAGCCGACAGCTGCTGACATTTGTCAACATGTTTCCACTATAGTTTGTTTAGTGGCAGTACTCGTATTGTATGTATTATTTTTGTGTTGTGCACGTTTGTTTTCTTTTATTAAACATACATTGTGACTTAGAGCTGGTTTCACAGCCTAGTACGCCTCAAGTGAGGCACTTTACTAAATACGAGACCACATCTAGCCAAGTTCTCAAATGAAACTGGCCCATTCTACTTGGGTCTAGGTAGGTGTAGTCTCGTATTTAGTACAACGCCTCACTTGAGTATTAAGTCTGACTATAAAACTGACCATAACAAATTGCACCTTCATTTTGGCCATCTTTTAAATACAGCAGTTGAAAATTTGCAAATGTTATACCACCTGTATACCCCTTTTTATGGAGCACCCCTAATGTTTTTTTTACAAGTCAGAGCCTATGCACATGGGTGGACTAAAGGTAGATAAAAGAAAGTGAGAGGAGAAGAATGGTGTAAGGATTAAGGACGATGGAGACGTTTCCCTAAACTGACCCGGCCACAGGCTGGAAACTATTGATGGTTCTACATTTAATACCAGTACGGTATGTAAGAATATCTTACCTTAGGATCACACTTTCCTCTGAGTTGCTCCGGTGCCGCATATAGTCGTGTCCCTATCTCCCCTTTGTGGTCCGGAGAAACTTTTTTTTGTGAAATGAGCGTGACATTTTCTGGCGAGTGTTGGAAACAACATGCCAGTCCAAAGTCGCCCACCTGAACTTGCGTCATATTGTAGTTTACAAATATATTGCTTGGCTGAAATATATCAAACACGAGTTTCTTCAAATCAGGCAACAATAAAAGTTAAACACATTTTAAGTGCAACTAATAAGTTGGATATTTTCCATGAATCATTTTAATAATTAACCTATAAGAAGCTATATGGCATCGTCTGATGCTTAAATGCTCCAAAAATTATGAGAATGACAATATTAATTAAATCAATGTTAATGAAAAAGAGGAAATTAGGCATTATCTACATTAAATTAAATCAAGAGTATCTTTAATATTATATTTAGTTAAATTCCTCTTCTTCTTTTAAACACACACTAAAAAAAAAGAACCAAAATAATGTAGACCAGGAGTCGGCAATCTTTTGGAGCCCCGATGGACACAGAGACTTATCAAAAATCCCGCGATCACCATCTTAAGTATTTTGTTTTAAATACGTTTCTTCATTTTATATTTACATGTTTTTTTCATCCATACATCATATATAAATAATTCTTAGTTTCAACATTTCCTCTAATGATTATGTCTCAACTTTTCTAGAAGGAAATTTAAAGAATAAATAAAATATACATTTCCATACTAAACCATTTAATTTTCTTATAACATTACCGATTATGATCGATCAAGATAATTTTGGTCACACTCAAATATTGTTTGAAAGTTCTTGATACATTTTGTGAGTTTAGAAGCCTCAAATATCTACTTTTGACAATGTTTAAAGTTTCTTTGCGTGATCGAATAAAAATGTTCGTAAGATCGATTGGTCGATCGCGATCGATCAGTTGCCGACCCCTGATGTAGACACACTCTTACTTTAATGTCATGGTGCACTATGTTCTGCGTATGGATATAATGAATGCCCAACACAATTTGTTTGAAGATAGTAAGGCACTGCTCAATGTCGACGACACAATCTCGGCTAGAGTTCCTCTCCATGAGCCAATGTCCCAGGGTTTGTTCACACAGTTGCATCTGAATGTACAGCACAGCCCATTCTTGCTGAAACAACCAAATTAATTCTATAATAACTGACACAGTTATATTCAAACGAGCAGCAGTTGATCAAAAGTGGGTATGCAATTATTTTTTTAAATGCTACATTAATGATAAAATACTTTTATCAATTTTTAATAATTCCACGGGTTTGTTTCATAGATCGTTAGTTCAATAAATGTATATAGTACGAGTGTGCAAAGTACACTTTTTGAATTTGAAGTGAATTCTAATCAAACATATGAAATATTCTAGAAGCAGAATCGAAGCTTGAATATATTTTATTAGTTGTTTTATGCTTTAAAAAAATAAATTGTAAAAATTGTTTGTGATAAATCAAGTTATCCCAACTTTCAATTCAATTACTTCAGTACCTGCCTTTGTGGCGTAGTTAGCTAGATTTTGTGTTGAGTTAGACTGACGAGGACAAAGAGATCAAGGTTCGAATCTAACTCGGGTTAACTGAGGTGGTTTTTCCTAAATGGTTTACTCTTCCTCCACACAAATGTGGGTTCACTTTCTCTATATTAAACCTTCTCAATTCCTAACCCATTAGTGTAATTAGTACTTAAGCGTATAACCCAAACAGGTAGTAAGACGCGGTGCTAAGTATTAATTACTTCAGAATTTTTTCCACGTCAATATTTATTTATAATGTATACAAAAGAAAAATGGCACCAAACTGCTATATCAAGTGAGACATTGAAAGGAGGATAGAAGGGCAAGGGCTACACAACTTACCAAAAACCTGTAGGCCTCAAAGTTCACAACTAAAAACACACAAGAAACAACACAATTGTGTAATTTTTGGGGTACATCTAAGTGACCATGACCTACCTCTAGCCATGCTGCCGTAGTCCATTCTGTGTTTTACTCTCTTCTTCTGACGAAAGGGACTGATAAACCCCGAAAATTACATAACTAAGTGTTTTGTTGTGTTTTAATTGAGAACTTTGAAGCCCACAGTCTTCTAGTAAGTCAGTAGGTCTTGCCCTTCTAACATCTTTTCAAAGTTTAAATTTAAAGTGCTAAGGAACTTTAATATTTAAAACAAAATACTTAAGATGGCAGCTTACTTGAGGTACGGTGATAGTGTTGTCGAATTTCCAAACTTTATGAGACCCTAGAGAGTTTTGTTTAAACTTGCACAATATTTTAGCCGTCCCTGCTTCATTACTAGAAGACGAAGTTTGATTGTCACTTGTTTCACTAGCATCTGTTGAACTGACTTGTTTGTGTGACGTGTATTTCATCGCATTGATTTGCGACAATGATTCAAAACGTTCATGGTTTCGACTCGATTCACCTAAGGTTCCAAAATTGATTATTTCGGAAGAAGATAAATTATCAACATCAGAATTAACCACACTTTTACTTGTTCCAAAACTTTTATTTGAATTTTCCAGCACACCATGTTGAAATACAATACTTTGAGATTCTTCTTCATGATCAATCAACAGGGCTCTGGAAACAAAGTTTAGATCAAAATATTTCTTTAAATACAGAGAGAAAAAAAACCCTCGTTAATGCGAGCTAATTGGGATCAAAGCTTGTTTGGATTAGTAAAAATCCAGATTAGTTGGGAGACTACAGATGGTCAGTGGAGAGACAATTTTTTCACAAATCTTAAATAATCTCAGTTGAATAAGTTTATAAATTTAACATAAATTTACATAAAAACACATTGTGTTGACCACAACATGTAAATATTTATCACTTATTTTCACTAGTTTCTTATAACTGTCTTTTACTTAGAGTTTGTCATCAATAAAATATATTTCATTTGACTATCCAAAATTTCTTTCTACCAGGGTTCACCCTAACGGGGTTTTACTGTATAATTTTAAAGAATGAAAAGATATTTTATATGATCAAACAACTATATAATAATAAATTAACAAATACTATTTAAGAAAAACTTACTTTCACAAGAAAGTGATAGAACTAAATAGATGGATTAGCACAAAAATACATCTATACAATAAAACTAAGTTTAAAAAAAAATTAGATTCTTTAATCAGTTAGTTGTAGAGAAGTTCACTTATCTTACTTAACCACTTGCCTGATTTGCCTGTGTCTGATGCGGGCAACGTAATCTTTGACACTCCAGTCTCAAGTTGGCCATGTTTTTCCATCTCTATCTTCGTGGAAGTTCTCTTTTATTCAATACATGTCTCTTAACATTCTACTCACTAGTGACATTAGGTGTAGTTTATTGTAACCAAATGTAGGAGCTATTTTTTAACTAATATATGTCTCTTGAAAATATTTTTTTTCAAACTGATATTTTCAGTGGATTTTTTTTAACTAAAAAGGCTAGTGGTTAATATCTACGTTCTAACATAACTTTTATAAATGCCATCCAAAATATGTGAACTCGGGACCTACAAAAGAAAATAAGATGAAACACTTAACATGGGACTTAATGACAAAGTGACATCTCCAAAGTGTTAAAGCAGGATGACCGCCATGTTCAAACGGCAGTGACCGACTGACGGGTAGAGTGACCAAATCATGGTTGAAGAAATCCAGGACACTGGGGAGTCCAAGAATTTGTTTTATATTTTGACTTAAAAATTGGCTTTTTTTTTAAATATGTAAATCTCACACCCTCAACCTGTTTCAAAAAATAAGGTTTTGCACCACACATTTGATTTAATTTTACACGGTTGAATTATTGTTTTTATTTCGGCTTCCGGCTTACTAGGCCTGTCATGACCGACACCTGAGTATTGGGGCGGCCACCTATAGGTCCTCAGATATGCCTGGTTTTGGTGGTAACCTTCCCTAACAGAGGTAAAGGGTGCTGACAAGGACTTAACTCCTCATCAATGACCCCAGCACTCGAGGCCCACCAAGTTGGGGGCCAAATGGCCTGTTGGGTTTGGCCCTGACCAGTCTCCTGTCCCTCATCTGCACCTAACCTGGCCTTCGCTGGAATTCAACTCAACCTCCACCAGGTTACTCAAGCCTGGAATACACCACACAGCGGTGAAATCAGGATTGAGTAGGAGAGGCTAAGCGGAACTCGCAGGGTAGGTACCTTATATTGCGCTTACCTACCCCGTTTATACCCACAAGGGAGACCAGGGAGGAGATGGGAGGAACAGATAGCAAATGTGCAAGTGAGAGGAGAAGAATACAAGCAATTTAAAGAGGAAGAATGGTGAAAGGATAAGAGTAAGATGGAGACAGTTTACTAAACTTACCTGGCCACGGGCTGGAAACAGTTCATGATGGTGATTACTTGATTTAACAGCAATAAAATCGATATTTTTAAAAATAATCTTACTAAAGGTTCTCAGAGAGTAAGTCGAACAAGATGAACACGTGGGGAGGTAGGCCTACTTACTTATCTACAGGCAGCATTATTACGATGAAATGTGTAATGTTACCTGGCAGGTTTAGGAAATACTGGAGGAACACTATCAAACTGTTCTTCGATGTTACTTCTCAAGTAGTCTGACGCTTCTCTACGATCGAGAGGTTCCAACCAAGCAGCCTTGTAAGAAACAATGTTAGGATGGTTTAATCTAGCCAACATCTTCACTTCACGTAAGTTGCGTAGAAAGTAGTCCACATTACGATACCTAATATAATAAAGAGGCATCAGTGTTTGGTAGGTAAATGCAATTCAATAAGTCAAATAATTATAAAAAAATAAAAGTACATTATGTTTATGTTAACACAATAAGGGTTTCATGTAAGAAATTAAATGATAAAATAAAGCTCCATGTTGTGAGCCCGCAAGTGAGCGGTAATCACCTTCAGCGGTGATAGTGCTGACATTTCTGATTAGAGGGTGTCGTGTGGTTAGCACAACGAGTGCTCCGGATGTTAATCTAAGTTTTAGAGATCGGAGACTCTACCTCTATATTTATTGGAAGAAAGTACAGGAAAGGTGGATATAAAACATATAAAAGGTAACGAGCACAATATGGCTTTTACAATGAGAAGAACAACACGGTTCACACTTTACACTGCTGCCACTGGACAGAGGTGATGGATGCCTCTTGAAGAAAATTGATCGTTATTGCCCAGTTTAGGTTTCATTCCATCGGAACTCATCAGGGAAGCGTGAGAAATGCACAACGCAAATTCATAAAAGAGGAAACCGAAGAACACAAAAGCATGAAAACAAAGATTGGTAAAGGATGAAAGAACACTTAGATAGATACATGTAAAAGTGTAGAAATAATAAAATAGTTAAAAATATTTAACAAGTAATATAACAAATGGTGGATGGTCTTACCGAAGAAATATTTTTTTAACAGCATATTCTCCACCATCCAACTTATTTCTAGCTTTGAAAACACGCCCAAATCCTCCCTCATTAATGTATTCAAGTTCCACATAGTCAGTTCGGTAGCGAGACCAATCCAGACGGTTATGGTCCAATAAATTGGTCAGTTCTATATTTGTACTGAAACAATCATTTAAAATTGTACAAAATTAATTTTAATTGATGATAGTAACTTTATTTATAAGAAGAAATGTAAATATTACAAACAATTGTGCAGTAAAACATTATACAAGTAATTTTAGCACATAAAGTTATGTTCAAATAACCACAATATCATATTTTTTTCAAGCATATCAAAAAATGTTTGAACTTCAAAAGTTTCACAAAGCTTAGGAAAGATGAATAAAAAAAAATGCTTAACTAGAATTTAGTTTTCTATAATCAATTTATTTAAGTGGAATATTTAACATTGTGAGATAAGAACCAATTAGCCAAAGCTATTATTTATGCTCTTAAGTGAGGATTATAATAATTGTACAAGTGGCACCAATAAGCCAACTACTGAGTCAAAGGTGGTGGCGTGATCTTAATAAATTCACACATTTGTAGCCGACGATTTCCGCACGTCCATCACGGACTCTGCCTTAAAATATGAGTAAAGAATTACCCTGGGCACAGGACGATTCCTAGATAGCTCAGTGGCGTACTAAGCCAAAGGTCCCCGGTTCGATTCCCGTGTCCAGGTGTCATTTTTCAATTTTCAGAATACGATTGTGAGCTAAGTTTAAGGTTTTGTTTTTAAAAGCTGGATTGAACGTCTATAAAGAAAGGTTTAAACAAAGATGAATAATTTTGAATCAAAATACAAATGCATTGCAAGATGACCCATAATTTCCAAAAACCAAAAGGTAAGTTAAAATATTACCAAACACTTGAATAAAAAGAATGGTTTTGTTTATAAACATTATAAGGTGGTTCAAGTACGTACTTTGATAAATGTATCAGCGCAGCCATATCGTCCCGAGCCCCTTTGACTGTCGTCTTGGCAACAGTCACCAGATGAAGCAGTGCTTTTTGGTAGTGACTGCGCATGAACTCAAACTCCTCCACACCATACGTCTTGTCTATTAACTTCATGCGGTGCAATTTGCGGCAGATCTCTGATAGAGAAAACATTTGTTTTACGGGTATAACAACTGTTTTTGATAACAAACACACACACACATACATATATATATATCTGATACATAGGTTAAGTTGGTAGCGTGTATGTCTCCTGATCTAAGGGCCCCGGGTTCTATTCCTGGCATGGCCAAAATATTTATTATTGTTGAAATGACAGGCAGACATGTAAGGTTGGGTAGGAACGCAAAGCTCTAATTCATTTCACCATTAACCCTCTTTGATGGACGCATGATCTAACACACTACTCTTGCAGTAGACTAGACCGCTGATGACGGGGAGATCGAGGTTCGAATCTCGGTCGGGTGTGCCAAGGGGAGTTTTTCCAAAATGGTTTTCCACTCTCCCTACACACAAATGCAGGTAAGCTTCCTCTAAATATAGCCTTCCTAATCGATAAAAACCATTAGCATCGTTAGTACATACGCGTACAACCCAAGCAGGTTGTAATAAGTGGTCTTAAAAAACTCATCAGTAGATGAAAAAAAAAATTCCCCTATTTATTTGAGGTATTTAACATGCCCTTATTGAACCAACTGATTATATCAGCACAAGACTTATTAATTAATAGAACTGACACAAAACCCAGCCCCCAAGCTGTTGAGTCATCAATGTGAAAGGGAAACCCAAATTTCACCAAAGATAAATTTTCTGGCCATGCCAGGTATTGAACCCGGGACTATTATCAAAAGAGACATTGCTACCTACTGAGCTAAGGTGGTGGTGCTTTTTGATTAAGACTTTGATTCATTTAACAAGCTATTTCATTGCAAACCAAAACTGTTTAGTTAAATAAGATTTAATAAATTTAATAAAAGAAATTGCTTAGGATAAACTGTAGCCAATCATATTACATCACTTCAAAATGTAATTAGATGATAGTGACAAGCTAAATTGAATGTTTAGAAAGTATAATAGTGTAGTACCGTGATATATTTTTTTCTGGTGCGCTGGGTCTTTCTCTAGCAGCTTACAAAGTTGTTCAATGAGAGATTCGACTAGAAGGCTTGTAGCTGAAATAGGCCTGATATCTCTTAACACTATATCGCTATCTGCCATGGACCCAGCCCGTTGTGTACTTCCTGTAAAACAAGCAAAAAAAAAGTATTGAATTTATATTGAAATTAAAAAACTTACTTCATACAACTATTATAGAACTACTCAATTTAACTTATCTGGTGTGTACAACAAGAACTATAATAATTATCATTATACCTGCTTCGGTGGTCGCATGGTCTAAGGCGTCACTCTCGTGTTAGACAACACTGCCGAAGACAGAGAGAGAGCGATTGGGGTTCAAATCTCGGTCGGGTTTAATGAGGCGGGTTTTTCCAAAATTGTTTTCCACTCTCCCTATGTGGAAAAGTGGGTACACTTCTCTAAATTCAACCCTTCTCATCCCTAGCTCATTAGCATAATTAATACACATGTGACGTGCATAATTTGAACTGGTAGTAGGACACAGTGCTAAGAGAAAAAAAACTATATTCCCTCACTGTCATGATAATTGGCTCTTTTGGTAGATCTCGTGAAAGCATTTCTAACCTAAATATGGATTGTGGGTAAACTAATGAGAGACGATATTGTCTGTATCTATATAATGTGTGCATCTATATGTCCATACAATGGTTGCCATCTTAAGTACATTTATTTTTAAATGACTAATTCAAGGTTATGTAGAAAAAGTAAAGATATTGTGTTATTAAATGTGTCAACACTTTCTGCCCCACCCTGTATATTTTCACACTATTGAGTCACTGGCCAGCACCATAATCCAATAGTTGATACAATCTGTGCTAACTTCCTTCTCCATCTCCCCTACCTCTTCCCATCAAAACATAATGTTCATTATTTCCTTCTAACATTGTTTCTGTTGCAAAACTTATTATTATCTTTCAGACCTCGTTTTTACTGGAAGCGATTTGCTTGGAGGGTAGAGGCTAGTGAGTAGCGGCAAGCGACGCGCTGTTCACACAGCAAGAGGTATCTAGTCGAGACAATAGCAGTCGTGTCGGTGACCTGGCGGTCTAGGGGTAAAGTGTCAGACTTCTGTGCTGGCGGCCGGGGTTCGATCCTCGGTCCCGGCACAGATTTATCTGATTACCAAACCCTTCCTTCACCTCTGACAAGACATCTTGTGAATGTGAGGAATGCCCAGACCTCCACCGTGGTTCGGATCCCACGTTAAACTGTAGGTCCTCCATTTCATCTCACAATCACCCTACCATTACACATTAGAGTAAGTGCGTATAATCTGAACGGGTAGTAAGACGCGGGGATTATAATAATAATAATAGCAGTCGTAGTGCAGTGTTGAGGTGCATTGTTTCATCATGTCAATGTAAAAACTCTCTAGGAAATTAATTACACTCGAAAACATAGCTCTAAAACTTGATGATATACCTTGTGCTTATAGATATTATTATTATTAGCACTGTATCTTACTACCCATTCAGGTTATACACACACTAATATGTAATGGTAGGGTGATTGTGAGATGAAATGGAGGACCTACAGTTTAACGTGGAATATGAACCACGGTGGAGGCCTGGCATTACCACACATTCACAAGTTGTGATTAATACACGTCTTGTCAGCTCCTAGAATGATATTGCTTGGTTCGTGAATATAATAAGAAACGTGGTGAATTTAGCAACTAATATTCTCAAGTTCGCTTGCATGATGATAACATTTTTGGAATATTTACATATGAGTAAAGAGTCACTTAATTTCTTACTGTACAAACTAGAACAAAGATCGACAAAAACTAACAACTAATTTTAGAGAACCGATTAGTGCTGAACAAAGACTTGTTATTACGCTGAGGTAAGTTTTTTTTTATTAGAAGCAATTTAAAAATAGTAATTTGTATGACATATTATTATAGTTTATTACGTATCTAGTTAGGAGAAAAAATGAACACAACAATAGTTTCGTCATTATTATAGCTAACAAAATCACAAAGCAGCCATGTGTATTACACAATTACATCGTTGAGAGGCAGGACTCTAATTATTTAAGTTGTCCAACTATATTAAATATGGGTATATCACAACCATAAACATTACATCATTATTTCCAGAATGATGCTGTTCAAATCAGGGAAACCTTCTTAAATTACTTTAACGGAGTAGGAAATGTTCCTTGGCAAAATTACTATGGCCTTGCAGAAAATATTTTGTCTAATATTAATATTTAATACATAATAACAAAAGATAAATTAAATTGGAATGTTTAATCCTTGTGTATTAATTAATGCATGTAGTAAAAATACTTTAACCCGGAATGTTTAGTTCTCTAATATTAATAATTAATGCAAATAATAAACAATACTTTAATCAAATTGGAATGTTTAATTCTGCACATATGTCTTCCCAGAACTTTTTTTTTTTTAGTCAAAAACGGTTTTAATCCAAATATTATTTAATATTTCAACAATACTCAGTTTTAGGAACTGCTTTTAACTCTTTATCTCCATTAATATTTAGTAAGAAATTATCCACATGTGGTAGTGTTGGTGTAAATTTACGATTTCTAGCGGACTGTATCACAGAGTTGATTGACATGTCATGCACACTCTTAATTAAATGGACTATGAATGTAAATACAATTGAAATATTTTTGTCTAGACATTTTGGCAACAAAAGTTTCTAGTTTTTGAATAATGGTCTTACTATAAGAATTAGACTAAGTTGTATGTCTACTGTGATTGTTATTAACAAACAGCTTAAGATATGTTTTAAATTGAACGCTAAGACTTACCTGTGTCAAAGCTGGCCACAGTATTCAATTCAGACCAAGCTTTGATTCTTTCCGAACACTGCTCATTGAGCGACTGCATCCTAAAAATTAAATATTTAATTATTACCACCTTGTGTTTAATATATTGTAGTTAGGCTCATTTTAGTTTAAATTTCTTTTGATTACAGACTACAACTTTTGGCGGCTATCCAAATAAAGGTCTCAGGTTTGAATCCTGGCACGACCGAAAATCTATCATTGGTGAAATGTGGGTTAACCCTTTCAGTGACGAATTAACGGCTGAGGACTGGATGTTGTGTATGTTCTATATTTAATATAGTTTATAAGTTGTGTGCTGATATAATCAGTCAATTCAGAAAGTGCACGTTAAATACTTCGGATAAATTAAGGGAAAAAAAACTTTCGATAAATGAGAGGTGAAAATACTTGACCCTTTTTATACAATAACTTTACACAATTTAATTCAATCTACCGTTGTATAATTTATCATAAATGTTTGGTATGTAGACCTACAATAATTTTCATATCCGATTAGGACTAATTTTTAACATTAAAATAGGTCAATTTTGTGGAAGATAAATTAGATTTTTATTCCTACTAATTACTCAAAAAACTATTTCCAAGATGCCTAGTTTCTAAGAGTTTTAAAATTGTCATTAAAATATTTCTGAAATTGCTCTGTGCTTAAAACCATTATTCCATTTTATATTTGTTTCAGTATCAACGGATATTTTCACTACCATTGATGCACTTTCATTTCGATGCATACACATATATTATTTACTTTGCAGTGATTGGTAGTACTTAGTTGTCCATATCGACTAGTCCTTAAAAAGTTAAAGTTGATACAACTTTTTTTCAGTGTAAGAACTAAGGACTTGAGGAGAGACAGAACAATATGTAAGTGTTGAGTCGATCTCTTATGGACCACTATACACCTTAAGGATACGGAGTTTGTAGACGGGGCTTTATGGTGGTTCAGAGGTTGAAGCATATCAGGAAATGATTTTTTTTTAATAAATGTCAAAATAAATACAATTATAATAAGCCATAGATCACGGAGGACGTATCAAATACTTTGACTAAACTTCAAGGCCAGGCTTACAGATTGATATTAAGAGCAGTACTTAATAATCATTCAAATTTAGCTTCGATAAATAATCCCATCCCCCTAATCCACTCGGTAAACTTTTGGTTGCGTCACTATTGTATTGATCTCCATTTTATTTTTTGAAAAGTTTTATTGATTTCAAATTTAGTGGATCAATTTTATTTTTATACATAATGATAATAATTAGGTTCCACTTTTTATGCCCCTCTTGTATGTCAGATCTGTATTATATTACCACCAATAATTTATATTGATTTTAGCTTTTTTGCCATAATCTATAGCAAAAAAATATATTACCTCTTAACTATCTAACTAATATTTGAATAGATAAACAAATATACGCATAACGGCATTTGTTAAAAATGTTGCTTTTACTATTCAAAATAAAATCATAAATAGAAATTCAATTACAGATAGCACAATGAAATGTTAAAACTGTTGTGGTTTATTATTGCCAGATGCTACTACCTACAAATCTTTCCAGTACTAAGTTTTAATGATGTCGGTGTTTTAATAGACAACTTAAAAAAATTGTTTTTCTTGTCTAACTAGCTATTAATATTTAATATTATTATTAATATTATTAGTGCTATTTTGTAATGATTTATAATATTTATCAAAAATTACAGTGACATGTCACATAACTTTGACCTATGAATCTGTGAAATCAAGTCGGGCTATAGGATAGTAGCATTTTGGCTGTCAGATACGTGTATTAGTAAGAAAATTGGAGTATATCGTTTACATCTGTTTGTTATCATGAGCATAGCTATAATTCTGTAAAATTGCATCAAATAACAATTTCGTTATAAGTGGGACAATACATTTATGATAGAAATATTATTGTAGTTATTTTCTTTTATATTTTTTTCCATACAAACCTCTAATAGTAGCTAGTACTATCAATATATTACAAAGAGTAGTGGCCCCTTGCCTGAAAGTATTTTAAATAATCTAATGTCAAATTCAGATTATTAAAAAAATCGTTAAAAACTTCTTGTGGTCATTAATAATAATAATAATAATAATAATAAATAATTACAGAATTAGGTTAATAAAATAATAGTAATTTTGCTTTTAAATGACGCGCTTGGCTAACACATTAACATCTCTGCTGTGCAACACACACCATCTGTTTTAAATCTACCATTTTAAAGGTTTAAATTGTATAACTTATCTATTTTCATATTTTAAAATAAAAATGTTGATGTAATAATGAATAATGATGAATAAACCATAGCATATGTAGATGGTTAGTTCTATTAAATTACAATTCTGAAAACCTGACAGTTCTCAGTAGTATGTCACTTATTTAGAAGTAAAACTTGGCAGCCTTTGGCTTATCAGGGGCTAATCTGGTTTGTTATCACCCAAGTAATTATTTGAGGTATTTAATGTGTATTTTCTGAACCGATTATCGGTTCGTGAGAATTTCTATGAGTGAGAGGTGGAAGACCTGCCAATTTTACCGAGAGAGGTATTTTCACATACCTTACAAGGTGTTTTTTTTTTTTACATTCTGCATCGACTTGTGAACGACGTCTTTACTTACCCTTTGAAGGAATCTGTGCTACGGATTTTTATCGCTCAAGAAAAATCCGTTGAACTCAGCTGGGTATGAACTCATGAACGTCAGGTCCGAAGGTGAGCACTTTACCCCAAGACCACCGAGGTCAACCTCCTAAATAGTGATGGGCTACAATTGAAGATATATGTGCACAATTGACTTTTTATATCGTTAAGGTTGGGTGAGACCTCATTAGCGCTGTACTAATGGGGGAATAATCAGTAGGAAGGTAGGTTTATAAAATACAAAATATATATTTTTTGCTAGTTCAATTTTTATTATCAGTATATTTTATTTTATCTACTCCCATCATTCTATATAATTGTTTTTTTACAGATATTTTGTGTTTAGTTTTTTGTTTCACCAATTATTACTGTTCAAGTAATTAGTTATTGAAAATTATTCAATGATCAATCACTAGTTATAGCATACATCTTTCAGGTGAATAAATAAACACAGTAATTGTAGAGTATACTTACTTTATTAATGAATTTCAAGTTATTTCATATCATAATATTATTTATAAAAAGTATCAATAATATAGTAATAATAGTTTGCAAAAAATAATATATATCATAAACAAGTCAAGAAATATTTGAATGCAATCAACCAATCTTAGAATAAAATATGAATAAAAACACATTAAATCCATGTTGTGTTAAAAAAAACCTTTACCAAATATTTTAATTAATGATTCAATTACTCTACTTAGGATATATTTTCTAACACCATTATTTGTAATGTCTCTGTTAGTATAACATGTTAAAAAAAATTGCTAAAATTAATGAAATAATTACAAAAAGAAAGCTTGCACATTTGGAGTTGGAGCGGGGGTAAGAAGAAGGTTGGCCAAGAGATATATATAAATAAAACACATACAAACATATTTCAATCACCAACCATTCTTAATAACTACAGAGAGAATTGTCATCAACCAAAATTGTGTATGCAACCAAGAGTCAATCCAAGATTTTTGTAAGGGGGAGGGAGGGGTGCACTCTCAAAGAAGCTGCACTTCAGGAAATTCTTATGGAAAAAAAATAATTCAAAATTTGAGAGTAATTTAGAACAATACTGCCGATGACAGATTTTATTTCTGTGATTGATTTGTAGATCAAATACTTAAGTTAGTAGGAATTTGAATAAGTTAATGAGTAACTGTATATTAACCCTATAATAAGATGACCATACCAAAAATGGTAGTGTCTACAGAAAATACAAAAAAAGTACCAAATATATATTAATTCTTACGTCACATTATTCTTATTCGTTGGGGTTTAACATAAGGTTAGGTGATAATAGCCACTACTTTTGATTTTACAATGTTCAGTAAGTGCCCGTAAACCGACACCTTAGCTCAGTCAATAGCACGTTCACCTGCTGAGTTAAAGGTCCCAGGTTCGATCCCCTGCATGGCTGAAGAAATTATCATTGATGAAAATATGGCTGGGAACTGGATGTTGTTCCTGTCCTAGTCTTAAGTTGGATTGGAAGGCATATGAAGCTCTAACAAGCCTAGCAAGCTGGTAGTGGAAAACATATGGCTTGAATAAAGAAATGACCCAGGCTGGAAACAGTCATGGATGTAAAATGTACTTGTAAAGGTAACACAAGGCATACCTTCCAGTGAGTAAACATAACGTCCATATTTACAACATTAATCAAACATTCTGCCATATTGTTTTAAAGGCAATTGTTATTATTAAAACAAGGTTAGATTTAATCCACTGAAATGGGTGATTTATGATGATCCAGTCTCCAATTTACTGCATCAGCCAATCAACAACAAATCTTGTACTTTAAGAAGGTCAACGGTAAAAACTAATGAAAGTCACCTTTCCGTGATTGGATGAGCACATAAAAATAGTATTGTAAAACACACCACCAAGTTTAATCAACCGTCAGACTTACAATCAGTTAAGTTACGAGGACTATGATAAGATTGTATTATTGGGCCTTACACCAATAATGAAAGTGTCAAAAAAAAGAAAAAAAAAGAAAAAGAAAAAAGAGACAATACACACAGAAATTATTAACAAAGCAATTGAAGCATATTGTGTCATTTTCTCAACATATTTAGTAAAAACTAATCACACAACTTCAACAAAGTACATTGATAAATTTAAAAAAAAAATGTAAACGTTACCAACAAAACAGGGGATTTTATTTTTCACATCATAAAAAATAAGGCTGCAAGCATTATTATTTTAATCATGCTGTTCCCCTCATTTACAAACCCATTGAAAAAATTAGAATTGGAGGGAAAGATAAGCCAGTTTGAAAGTACGGTTAGTGCTTATCTTTTTAGCATGAATCAAGGATTACTCAATTCATAAGGATTGTACATTTTTTGAAGTCTAATGTATAGCAAACATCTTATCTCACAGGCAATGGGTGAATATAGTAGTTTCAAACATTCTATTACTAATCAGAATCAGTGGGAAAGTGAAGTCCTCAGTGAAACATATTTTGTTAGACAAACTGATAAATTAACTTAATATTAATGTGGGGACAAACTAGAGTTCGGAAAGCTGCGACAAGGTTGCTCTAATGTTGTGCATTGTTCCACATGAGAGAAGTGAGACTATCGTCCTGAACACTGCGACAGTTTTGTAAACGCAGATGGCTGTGTTTCTCTTCTGTTGCGACAGCTACACACTTGAAATGCTTCACATTAGATCAGCAGTACCCCGTCAAATTAGCTTTTGTATCTGTCTCTTTTCAATTTTGAAGCTATGTGCATTTTGACACAGAAATGTTCATTAACGAAATGTCCCATAGAGATGGAATTTAAAACACACAAACTATGGATTTCAAGAGGAAACCTGTGAATGGAGGTAGCTGCTAATGATTTTCAAGATTGCTTATTAATGTTTCCTTTTATGTTGAAACAAAGCAAATCATAGATTCCTACAATCATTCTGTAATACTCGAAATATCTGTATGTATATTAGGTGACCTGATGGTCTAGGGGTAAGGTGTCAGACTTCTGTGCTGGGGACCGAGGTTCAATCCTCGGTCTCGGCACAGATTTATCTGATTACCAAACCCTTCCTTCACCTCTGATAAGACGTGTATTAATCACAACTTGTGAATGTGGGGAATGCCAGGCCTCCACCGTGGTTCGGATCCCACGTTAAACTGTAGGTCCTCCATTTCATCTCACAATCACCCTACCATTACACATTAGCGTAAGTGCGTATAACCCAAAGAGGTAGTACGACACAGTAATAATAATAATAATAATAATAATGTTGTATATATATTCACGTAGTTTGATGAACAAAGTGTGAAAATGTCCAAAGTATAGCCTGCGATTGTTTGTAGGGTGCACACCGCACTAGAGCCCAACCATGCTTGTGTTCTATTCGCATTGTTTCTGTCGCAGAGTTCAGAATACTAGTCTGTCTCCAGCCTTAATGTATTCTTTCACAGATCAGTAATATGGTAATAATACAGAAACCTGCAAATTTCAGCTGCCATTTCCTTCTTCAAATACCGAACAATGAAATAGCATATATTGTGATGATAAATCTGACTAAGGGGTGGATTTTGGAGGTTTGAGGAAACCAACACTGCGAAGATAGCGAACAATGAATGGTGTGGATGCCAAAGTAATGCTGATGCGCACTGGGGCAAACACCTTGTGAACAGCATACGCCATGACAAATGTGCTAGCACCAGCCGCTACTTCTCCGGCACTAATGCCCACAGATGTCAGAATCTTGGCCACATCTAACCCACTGAAACATAAAGAGAAGTCTATGAAGCAAGTCATGGGAGGAAAAAATGATCAAAACTATGAGTAAATCTTTACTAAACTATACCTTTATTTTCTTATGATTGGACGTTTAGAGCACCTTTTTAAAAATACAAACATATATTTACAATCTACACTGATCCCATTTTATCACTTAATTAATGTTATTTTATAAATATAAATATTATCTATCAAAAATCAAAACTAAAGATCTCATCTTTAACATAAGATAGCGTTCATTTAAAATAAAAAAACCAGTGTGTGATTAAGATTCACTTAACCTAACATAACAGCTCGAACAAAACAAAGAAAATAGACCATTTTAAAACAAATTGTTCTCTAGAGTGAAACCAAATAATTTAGGGCTGATTAGGCTATACAAGTACTTTAAATAGAAAGTTTAGAGGGTATCTACAGAATTAAGTGTAATAAGAGCATACAATGTTTTAGAGTTTGAAAAACGTGGGAAAAAGTACCAAAGAATTCGTCTCCATACCATAAACAAACGAAGTACTAAATAGCCTTGTTGAGGTCATGATTGGCTAGCTAGAACACGTGGCACCTTCACTCAATGTTCATTTAACATGAAAGTTATTCCCTGGACAGATCTCTTAAGTTAAGGGAACATTAAGTTGATTGTGATCTCAGCATTAAGTTACAACAAATCTTTTAAATTACTTTTTTTTTTAAATAGAACTAAATGTGCGTTCAATAAATCATTAGATCAACTAGCTTATAAGCCATTTAATTGGCTCAACTATTTTAGATATGTTGATAGATAGTAATGGATTAAACTATAAGAATAAGAGAACAGGTTATTTTTTTTATAGTTTTTCATGACCTTATTTTCTAAATCATTGCAAATATTTCTGACCTTAATTTGGGTATTTGTAAATTTCAAGAATTTTGTTATTGGAATTTAAATGTAATCTTTGTGTGGGGTTAAAAAGCACACAGTTCTTTCTCAATAACTTTCCAATGATTTCAAAGAGAGGATTTAATTCCGTCCTTATTTTTTATTTCTCCTTATAGTTTAATAGATTAAAATTAAGATTTATTTGAACCAAGACAAGAATATTATTATTAGGTATTACAATATAAAATTTAAAGTAATAAAACTACTATTTTAAGTCAAACCCTTCCTTCACCTCTGACAAGATGTGTATTAATCACAACTTGTGAATGTGTGGAATGCCAGGCCTCCATCGTGGTTCAAGGCCTCCATCGTGGTTCGGATTCCACGTTAAACTGTAGGTCCTCCACTTCATCTCACAATCACCCTACCATTACACATTAGGGTAAGTGTGTATAACCCGAATGGGTAGTAAGAAGCGGTTCTAATAATAATACTATTTTAACAAATTAAGCTAGTTTTAAAAAAAACACTATTATAATATCAGACTTGGGACACAAACAATGCAAGAACATGTTAAAGTCGAGTTTTCACAAATCATTTGACATTAATGTTTACAAATTAACTGGCTTGCCACTCGTCAACAAATTATATCCAATTTGGTTTCCAGTTTTTTAATCATACTTTTTTCTAAGTTTCAACCAGTACAAAAAAGTTGTATTGTGAATAATTAGATCTGAATGTAAAAAATGCTTGCTTGCAAAATTTATAGTAGGCCTACTATATATTTTTAACTAAGATATAACCCGCTTCGGTGGTCGCATGGTCTAACGTGCTACTCTCGCAGTAGACTAAGACTGCCGATGGTGGGGATATCGAGGTTCGAATCTCTGTCAGGTGTACATAGGGTGGTTTTTCCAAAATGATTTTCCACTCTCGCTCCATACAAACGCGCGCACAACTCCTCTAAATATAACCGTCCTAATCGCTAAAATCTTGACCTGGTGAAGCTGTCTGTGACAATGGAAGCTTGTCCTTTAAAATGTGTTTGTGTCTTTTTTTAGTGTTATATCTAAACAATTTCCACTCCAGCATTACCAAGGTAAGTGTGCTGGCTATCCCTCCTAATTCAAACCATAAAACCATTAGTGTAATTAGTAGGCTTACATAAACATTTAACCTGAACAGGTAGTAAGATGTAGAGCTAGAAAAACCATACCACTAAAAATGAGCTTTTACCTTGGACTTTATTTGAGTAGTATTTATTATGCAATATTTGATTAGAAAAAAGAATTATAGGAAAAAATATATGTTTAAAATTATATGATTAAATAGAAACAATCAATACAAGGCCATATATAGGCAGTGTCCTACTTTTTGTTCAGGTTATATGCATGCACTTATTATGTTAATGAGCAAGGGATTAGAAAGGTTTAATTTAGAAGAATTGTACCCACATTTGTAGAGGAAATGTGCCATTTCTCCTTGGAAAAACCACCCGACCAGGACTAGAACCTCAATCTCCCTGCCTGTCATCAGCAGTCTATTCTAACACAAGGGTGACGCCTTAGATCATGCGGGATTCTCAAATCAGTTTACAAATTATTTGTTAAATAAAAATAAAATATGTATTCTTATTTTTAATAAACACAAAAGAATACTGTAAATATAATAGTTACAATAAAAAAAAATTAGGTTTTTCAGTACTGTATCTACAAAAATTTAAAAAATCTCAAGTCAACTGGCTAAATTAGTATTAAATCATAAAATACCTATATTTTCAACTAAATATAAAATAGAAACCCACATACCTACTAACAGCTAAGTAGAAGCCACCTAATGACAACAAAGAGATACCGACATGAAATACTATCACAGTAGATCCATATTCTTTAACTGCTCGTTTCAGTTTCTCTTTGCGTGACAGCTGCCCAACCTCACTCGCAGAGCTGCTAAAGCAAACTGTATTTAACAACATGTGCTGTCTGTTGGAAACCAAGTTTTGATGCAAATAGCATGCTGATGTTAATAACGCCCGTTTCTCCCGTTTAGAGTTAGAACCTGACAATATTTGGCATGCAGTACCTGTTTTAATATTATCATCAGGATTTGCATTGTCTTGCACTCGCATATGGTTCACATTCGCGTAATGCAAATTCTGCATATCTTCCGAGACGCGTTTATTTCCTTGGTCCCATTGCCCGCCGGGCATGTTGAGATGTGTGGCCTTCCCTGTCGCAGAGAATGGCTCTGGTACATTTGTTTGCATCGTACAGTTGAGACTCAATGTCCCCGTGCAGTCGTAGCTAGCTACATGGGGATCAGAAGGTGACGACCGCGAGTTGAAGGCTCTTTCCGATCCGTTCCCAAAGGAGCCGGATGTTTTACAAGTTATTACAGGACCTGCGATATCCCTTTCCCGATTGGGGGAGAATCGAGCTTTCTCAGCCGCATCGATGTCCTCCACGTTACTCGGCAAAGGTATGGGTTTAGCCGCTGGATACTGCATATTTGCTGTCACGTGCACGTTTTGGGAAGACGGGGCTGTCCAAAATTCCAATAAAACACTCTTCTCTGTATTATTTGTTCCTGTAATTATAACATAATGTAGGATATTTAATTAATAGATAAAGAATCCTGTAAGATAACAAAAAAATAATTTTTTTTAGCATTGCGTCTCACTAATCGATCAGGTTATTCGCTTATAAACTAATTACACTAGTGGTTTTAGGGTTTAGCAAAGTTATATATATAGGAAGTGTACCCGCATTTGTATAGAGATAATGGAACACCATTTTGGAAAAGTTGCCCTCAGTACACCTGACCAAGATTCGAACCTCAATCTTTCTGTCATCAGCAGTCAAGTCAACTGCGAGAGTATTGTGCTAAGACCATGCGGTCACCAAAGTGGGTAAAACATAATTGATAAATACAGTGAGATAAAATAATTTATTAAAAATAAAATACCCTCTTGATTATCTGGATCGATGAAAAGGGTGATTTGCACAAAAAATACCCCCAAAAAATATTGATGATTCATTTTAATAGTGGATCTAATCTCACGTGACTTCTTTAACAAACAGGTTTATAAAGAAAAAATGTTTTTTTATGCATGTGCGTCTAGAAGACCAACAGCTACACTTGAGAACTCCACGGTTTTCCCGGAAGTCTAGCTTATACATAGCCATAAAACAAACAAGAAAAAACAAATTATAGGTAACACCAATCTGGAAAAGCCTACGCACAAATAATCAGAAGTTTACTGTATGTACCAGAAGGCCTACTTATTGAGCTAAGTGAATAAAAAGAAGTAAATGCTTTTATTTGAACAAAAATTAGTAAATACGTAGGGGTTTGATAGAATAAAATTTAAGTAAATATTTTGCCTTAATTGTTTACTCTTTTCCCCAGTAAATACTTTGGTAAGCAGTAAATACTTAGTTTTCCCAAGTAATCACTTAAAATTAGGTGAATAAACACAAGTTAATACTTGCTTCTATAAGTAAATACTTCATCATTTTAAAGGTGGGTGAATAGAGTACTTAAGACATCTGTAGTGTTAAAAATGGCCGCTTTCATGCAAATATGTGAAGCAATATCATGAAGTAGAAGTGTTAGTTATAGTCAATCCAAGTCACGATTAAAGTTATTAAAGTTTAAAGCGGAAAGTGTTGATTTTTTGTGTACCCAATTTCTGCTAGAAAATACAGAAAAGTTAGGTGGGTCTCTGACCTCAAGAATTAAAATTTAGATATTTCTTTGTTACCTTAATGATCCAGGCTTTCAGAGTGGAGTCACAGAGGTTTTTGGAACTCTGAACTACATTATTGCTTGTGGTTGGTTAAATAGCCTAATATTAGTTATATTCATAGAGTAAGACAAGTGATGGAACAGGCCTGTTCTATATTCATAGCGGGTGATCTGGCGGTCTAGGGGGTAAGGTGTTAAGAAAGCCGAGTTGGAGGTTCAGGGTTCAATGCTCAGTCCCGGCACAGATTTGTCTGATTGTCAAACCCATCCTTCACCTCTGACAAGACGTGTATTAATCACAACTTGTGAATGTGGGGAATGCCAGGCCTCCACCGTGGTTCGGATCCCACGTTAAGCTATAGGTCCTCCATTTCATATCACAATCACCTTACCATTAAACATAAGCGTAAGTGCTAATAATAATAATTATATATTCATAGCAAATGACATAGTCCAATATACTAGGCAATTATACAATAAAGGATTTAAAAAGTATTATATACAATTTTTCTTACCTGGAGGTTTATAAATACTGGAATTTGACAGATTTCGAAGGACAATTTTTTCTGAATTCACAACCAAATGACCCACTCTCCAAAGTTTTACCAGATGAAGTGACATAATAAAGAATTTTATTTTAATGAAAATTAAGGGGATACATTAAATTTAGCCTTCACAGAGTCAATAGGAAGAAAGTTATCAACTTTATAGAAATAGCTTGTTGACGAATATACTATTGCTTTTTTAGTTTGCTTATGTCATGGAATCCATTTCTGAACAAAGGTTAATATTTATTAGTGTCAAGATATCAAAAGGATTTACATCGAAAAAAAAATCATGTAAACTATATTACCAACAACCTAGAACAAAAACTTACCAAACAAAATTATAAGGATTAACAACCAATTCCTGTGAATTTGTTAACTTGACGGTGGTAATCTTGATGCATATCACTTATTTTTAAAATGGTGAGCGGGTTTATTTTAATAGTTTTATAAAAATGAATGACAACAAAACCTTATTAATAAAAGATGTTTCCGCTGAGGAATATGAAGCTCAATGTTATATGTTTTCTTCTAGATATGCTATAAATGGATGTAAGTGATCACAAATCATTTTGGTATTAATTTTTGGTTTATTTGTTTGACATTAAAATGAGCAGGAGCTTGTTACATTAATTATACATATTTTTTTTAGTAAACTACGCCTATAAAATATAACAGTACAATAAAAAAATAACACTGCTGAAGAAAACTTTAAAATAATAATAATGCAAAGCTGATGGGTAGACAGTTGTATACATTAGTTTATTTTCTAGGGTCAATATTGAAAAATAAACTGCAACCTATGGAAATAAGGATTTGGAATCATTGATAGCACATAGAGGAAACAGGGTATTGACAGAAAATTTGGGAATACTGCTCAAAGAAAGCGGGATACTTGACACTATTTTGTCATAATCTAGTTAACATAATAGGCCTATTGTTTATCATAAATACAGCAAAATATGAGCGAGAGTACAGACAGTCACTAATATAAGTCAGTTTTTATATGTTATATTAATATATTTCATTGTTATTATACACTCATGTAGACGTCAAATCAAACAATATAAAGATTTATCGACTGATCCTGAGAGTGGGATTCTTTATTTGATTCTCTGTAAAAATTATAATAGAGCTAATGTTTTCTAGCACAAAAAAACACAAGATTCTGATGTTTCCGATTATAACAAATCAAACACGATGAAAAATATTCTTAGAAAACTCACCTAGATAATTGGTATTTGTAAGTACAGGTTCTATAGAGTCCTCTTTTATGAAATTTTTATTTATTCACTTATAAAAGGTTAGGTTAAGCTCTTGGGGTTTTTTGTTGAAAACATAAGGTTATTAATATTTTGCATTAAAAAATATGATCACATACCAACATATTTTCTATGCATTTGAGATGTTTGGCAATCCTTTGTTGGAGGACAGTCAATGTTTTTTTATTAAAGATAATAAAACAATAGTTAATCATTTAAAATGTTAAGTATATTACTTTAAAAAAAAGAAAACTAGTGGTTATGAATGCTTAATGCATATTAATAAATATGTAAAATCACCATTGGGTGTCTTAACTAAAACCTCGTAAGCTTGTTGTTTGAAAAGACACTAGAAAACATTAAATTTCTTATAATTTGACAGATAAATAAAATAAATAATCTTGCCCTTGCTTCAAACTCTCCTGATTTATAAATCTTGATAAGTTAGAGATTTTTAAGACCCTAAATTTGTTTTCGTCACGTAAAGTAAGAAGACACCATGTTTCACACCCAATAAAATCATTGTTTTGTATATCCTGAGTTTTATTTTCCTTGACCTGGACGTGCAATGTTAACAACTTGCTGAACAAGTATTAGAATGAACGTGTTAGTTTCGTGTGGAGCTAGACTGCAGAGGACGGGGAGATCGAGGTTTGAATCTTGGTCGGGTGAACTGGGGGTTATTTTTCCTAAATGGTTTTCCACTCTCCCCCCTTGCAAATGCGGGTTCACTTCTTCTACAATTCAAACTTCCTAATGCCTAACTCGTTAACGTTAATAGTACTTAAGTGTAGGCTACTACCCCTGAACGGGTAGTAAGACAAACTACTAAAAAAAAAAGTAATAGCATGCATTTCCTGACTGTATTCTTTACCTTATTTTCAATTCAATCAATCAGTTTGACAAGTTTTTTTGGCGATCCCAAACTAAAAAGTTTCATATAATTTATTTCTTTTTGAATTGAACTATAGGCCTTTTTAAAAACCTATGTATAATTGATGGAAGTTGTATTCCCGTGCACTAACATTTAATATATAAATGTTATAGGCCTATTCTAATGTAATTACATTTCCAAACAACTTTTAGGCACCTTCTCATTTCTTTGATTGTCTTTTTTCGGTTGTAGTAAAAAGTTGTATTTTGGAATCTATTGAAGATGCAAAAGAAAACATGACCTCAACTCTTCTACAAGATAAGAGGATCAATCCAGAGGACCTTCAAACTGCCACCGATGCTTTAATGCAAGAGTATAGCAAAGCTCTTGTAAACCCATTTCAAAGATTGGAGGTATTTATTTATTTCGACAAAGCTAATACCAATTGGACTGCATGTCTTCCAACCAAACCAATATATACAGCCAACTCTCGATAACTCATACTAAAGGGGGCGAGAGTCTGTTCCGAGTCACGGGTGGTCTAGGGGTAAGGTGTCGGACTTCTGTGCTGGGGTTCGGGGTTCAATCCTCAGTCTCGGCACAGATTTATCTGATTGCCAAACCCTTCCTTCACCTCTGACAAGACTTGTATTAATCACAACTTGTGAGTGTGTGGAATGCCAGGCCTCCACCATGGTTCGGATCCCACGTTAAACTGTAGGTCCTCCATTTCATCTCACAATCACCCTACACATTACACATTAGCGTGAGTGCGTATAACCCTAATGAGTAGTAAGATGCAGTTCTAATAATAATAATGTGATGAGTTATACAAATATATTTGAGCTTTTATTTCTCCTATTACTGTAGTTTCATATGCAGTTTCTTCGCTGTTGTATAAGTATTAGAAAGCTCTTAACGTTCATCTTTGCATCTCACAATCATCAGCCACTGGCAGTTACCCTTTGGGGGTGTAACAAAAAAAAAGTGCAGAAACATTTGTTCAAAGTTTCACAACAAAAGAAAAAAAATCAGGAAATCGCAAAAGAAATTTGTCATGAAAGTCATTAATCATACTGGGATTTTATTTTATAGTTTGATTGGTCGCCATATAAAATGGATTGGCTCCATTTTTTTTTTAGGGAGTGGAAGCTACTTGCTAGGTATAAATAATTTATGTGTTCATACAGTCCCATTTCAATTAAAAAGTGTTAATAAACTTTATCAGGGAGCTATTTATCTTGTCAATTTTCAGAGTTTGTCTTTTAAATATTAAATGTGATTTAGAACTACACACTTTATTTTAAATCATTATTGCCTATAAAACTATGTGTTGGTGAAAGTAGTGTTTTTTGCTGTGTTTTAGAAAGTAATTAAGGAGTTTTTTACTGTCCCATCACATATAATACTACCAGAAGATTTGCCACAGCTGGAACACATTCCTGAGACTGAAGAACAAATTGACAAGGAAATTGAGGATCTTAAACACAGAGTAAAGCGAGTAAGTGCATTTTATTCATGTCATGGAGCTTAATAATCTTTACATGTTTTATTTATTGCACTATTAGTAATGGATAGGGACATGCAAAATTCGCATTTGTGATCAAACAAATTTTTACATGAATTCTACTGTTTTCACACGGATAACACGAATTTAAGTTTTGTTTTTTTTCTAAATGAACACAATTTCTTTGTAATTTGGCAAACACCGCATTATGCAATATAATTTTCAACATGGTAACACTGGGGATAGCACTTTTATAAACTTATTTTATAGTTATAAAATGGGAGATTTAAGGGTTTTTTTTACCTGAGGTTAGCATTAAAAAATCATGATTTATACTTTTACACATTATGATACCTAAATTTCGATAGATCAATTCTTTGTTAACAAGATTTCACGCTATATCCGAGCAAGGACATTAAAATATATATATGGACCCTGCTACAGGCGGTCATGTTTGGCAAAATTATATCTTCTTAATTTTTATTCCCTTCTCTTTATTTGATAGTAGTTTAATCTTCTATGACAACATGTTTTGGTGTTATTATTATTTGGTCTAAGCCTAAGTTGATAATCGATTATTTTGATATTGCTATTCATAAGCCTGGAAGATAATGATATTGATATATCGAGTTTGATATTACTAAGCGTGAAATATTTTGCGCGTAGTTATATTTGATTTTTCTCTGAATATGTTAATGAATAGTAAAAACGAAATTTTTTAGTTTTATCCTAATATTTTTTTTTTTAACGAATACTAATTTGACTCGTATTTATGTAAATAATAACATCACTTTCAGCTTAAAATATCACCACTTTTCCTCTAAAAATAACCTCACCTTTTGCTTGTCTCTAGTAATAGATAATTATTTTTTGTGATCCTTTTTTTCTACAGCCCATCTATTACAACACCTATTAAGTTTTAACATTATTTTTAATTACAGTTTTTCATAATGTACAATATGAACATACTAAGAAAGCACAGTTCTGAACTATATTCAATTTACTTTCAAGGTGACCCGGTGGTCTAGGGGTAAGGTGTCAGACTTCTTTGCTGGGGGTCCGGGGTTCAAGCCTCGGTCCTGGCACAGATTTATCTGATTACCAAACCCTTCCTTTCACCTCTGACAAGACATCTTGTGAATGTGGGGAATGCCAGGCCTCCACCGTGGTCCGGATTCCACGTTAAACTGTAGGTCCTCCATTTCATCTCACAATCACCCTACCATTACACATTAGTGTAAGTGCGTATAACCCGAACGGGTAGTAAGACGTGGTGCTAAATAATTTACTTTCATGTTTTCATCTGTCAAATCATAAAATCCGAAGCTGTTACTTCTGACAGATAGTTTCAATGCTTCTAAAAATGGTGTAGTTATAGGCTTTTATCGTTGACACATATAATAATAATCATCATCATCAACTGTTTCCAGCCTGTGTGTTTTCGGGTCTTTTAGGTACTATTCCTCCTCTCACTTGCACACTTGCTATCTGTTCTTCCCATCTCTTCCCTATATAATCTTCTTGGAATCCTCCCCCCTTACATCCTCATCACGTGTCCATACTATCTCATGTACCCCAACTCTTGACTGTACATCTTCATTCACTGATCCTGTCTCTTCTGGTGACAGCAAAAAAAAAAACCTACAATAAATTTAGAACAGGGTCTAATTAGTTGTGTTTTGAATTAAATGTTATTATACCACTAAGGTCAACCTCGATAGTAATGGGTTAAAGTGTCGGCCTCAGGACCCGATGTTCGTCGGTTCAAACCCAGCCGGTGTCTGACAGATTTTTCTTGAGCGTTAAAAATCCGTAGCACAACTTCCGTGTGCTGATATAATCAGTCAGGTCAGAAAGTGCACGTTAAATACCTCAAATAAATTTTAAAATAAATAAATATATATATATATATAAACGCTAAGCACATGGCCAAGTTTCTAAAGGAAATTTTACTACGGTTAAAAATATAAGAAATCTCTTATGAGCTTTAGGGGTGTGCGGGATTTCCGAATTCCCAAATTTAATTTGTCTAATGATTGTGTTGAATTAATCTTGAATCTGGTGTTTTCTTGAAGTTTACTAAGTATTTTTGTGTATTTCTTTCAGGCTCGTTTTCTAGAATGTTTCTACAACAAGCATATAGAAAAAATGGAACAAATATATCATGTGACATCACGGAAATATGTGAACGATAGTGTACAGGATGAGGATTGTAAACAGTCTGGCGACGCTTGTCATTTGATTAAAACAGCCGCTGATATGAGAAGAAGTTACTCGGCATGTGTCGGTTCCAAAAGGAAAGCTACAACAGAGTGAACATTCATTTTGTATGTAGACTAAAAGGTGCAAAAAAGAGAAATATGGCTATATTTAGAATTGGATCAAATCCGATTCTCCAACATACCTTCGAATTATGAGTTTGAATTGGAAAAAACGATGAACATAAGAGGCACTATAAACATAATATAATACTAGAAATACAAATAGAAACTAATTGTTAACTTTTCTTATCGATTCATTATAACATTCATACATGTGTTAAATTACTGGTCTGGGAAACGGTTGAACCACCAATTGGTCGTATTAGTCATTAGAGCTCTGAAACAAATTTAACTTTTTTTTTTCTTCTAAAAATGATCTCAAATTCAAAATTTTCTCTTATCTCAAATGCCATTAAGGTGGGATGGAAGGGGATGCGAGAAAGAGCCAGTGTTTTTGCATTTTTAATGGCAACACATTTTTTTTTCGGACCAAAATAAATAAAATATTGCTTCAGTACAAACATGGAGTTTAATTTTCTACAAGTGGGGACCTCAAAATTTCTTGAATATCTGTCAAGGATGTTTTATTATATTTGGAAGAAGGTACAGGATAGAAACATATAAAAGGGGGACGAACACAATTTTTTGGAATTTAATGACAACTTTTTATCTTCATTTAAAAAGTTTATCTTATAATGCTGCCACGCTCGTGATAGATATTCAACAACTGTTGATATCAACACGTGAAGAAAATTAAACTCTTAGGTTTCCATTGGAGCAATTTTTTTATTATTTTTTTGGGGCAAAAATACTGGCTTTTTTCTCGCTTCCCCTTCCATCCCACCTTGAAGTATTTAAGGGCCCATTCCTAGTTATATTTTAACAGTGTTGGTTACAAGTTTAATGTGCTTGCTTCTGATACAGGAGCGCGACTTTTCTACTTGAGCTAAGTGACATCATTCTTTGTTTATATCAAAAGCATTAAATTTATGAGGTGGTCAGTGCAACCCTTTTGGTTTGTTCGTTTCTCGTGATTAAACCTATTTAAAGATGTTGGGGGAAGTAAAAGCTTGTTAATATAAGATAAATTTACAATATAAAATCATGGCATGACTTTAACCTCATACTTATGGTAATATATACCTTCACTGTGTTGATTATTTCTATTTAAAAACAAAATTATTAAGAAAAGATTGTGTCGGCCTTGGTAGTTTTGGGGTAAAGTTCTCGCCTCAGGACCTCTTATGTCTGTAGGTTCAAACCTAGCCGAGGTCAATTAATTTTTTCTTGAATGATAAAAACCTCTTGATGCATATTAATTTGTAGTCTTTGCAGTTCATATAATGATATTTATTTTTGTAGTGTATGTATTGTTATATATACAAAAAAATATATATTACTGCAGGTCTAAAAGAATGATATAGTTTTTTATATTTAGTAACTATTCAGAGGTTATGTGGAATAGAGCACCTGATGAAGCTGTCTGTGACAGTGAAAGCTTGTCCTTAAAAATGTGTTTGTGTGGTTTTTAATGTTATATCTAAATAAAGGTATATACCTAAATGTTGATTGTCAGTCAGCACCAAAGAAGCCATGGGGCTACTGTAGCAGGACAGTTGTGTCCGGTATGCCGAACTTGACTGCATATTTAAAGTAAAATATTGATGGTAGTTTAGAAGTAATATATTCTTAGATCCTTATACATTTATTTAATATACATAAGGAAATTATTACAAGAACGTACAGAAATAACACCAAGATTTCAAAAACCTCCAACTTTGGATCAGAATAAAAAATTAAAATTGAAAGTCAATTCTTAATTTAAATATTTCAGATCATATTACATCCTCTATGTTATCACTGGTCACGGAAGTTTTTTATTATACAAAAAATTTGGCAGCTTATTATGTAAATTAGTAAATTTATCCATCTGCATCCTCAAATTGGCCGTCCATTTCCATTGGTTCGTCTTGAGGGTTCCCGTTAGCAGTCTCTCGCTGACCTTGCTCCGCTAGCGAAACAAAACAAAGAATATATAAATTACTTTATAACTATTCTTTAAGTTGAAAATTGACACCTGGTTACAGTAATCGTCTTGTGCCCAGGGTCTTTTTTCGCTCATATTTTAAAGCAATGTCTACCCTACAAATAAATACTAATTGACTTACAATTTATCTTTGCGGTTTGTGTTGTAAAATGTACCAAGACCAGGACTGTGCAGTCGGTACGGTATGCCAAACCTCCAAATTCGATTCCTATATTTTTCTTATGTACGACTTGGACTTCAACTCCGACTCATTCATAAGTTGCCAAAATATATTAATTTAGTAATAACAAGTTTACAGCTGTAAAATGCTACAATAATTTTTTTTTTTTAGAATCGCATCTTACTACCTTTTGGGTTGTACGCTTAAGTACTAATTTCACTAATAGTTTAAGAGATAGAGCAAGATTATATTTATAGGAAGTATACCCATCCGAGATTCGAACCTCAATCTCTCAGTCATAGTCTGTCTTGTCTACTGCGAGAGTAGCATGTGTCCACAGAGGCGGGTTTACAGATTATTTGTTGGGAAACTCCTTTGGCATTGTGAATGTATATTTTAATAAATTTGTCAATCAAAATTACAAGTATTGATCTTTAAAAATTATACAATTTAAATTACCTGTTGTAACATATTGTTATAAATTTTTATGCCATAGTCGATACAATTTTATTATGGGTGGTTGCGCAGCAAATATTTGTATTGGGCGGGCATTTCATTTTGCAAAAAAAACTCTTGTCACAAGACTATAAAATTTTAAATTTAACAATCTAATTTAATTTTAAAATTAAGACAGAAACAACTTTGTCATAGGTCTATTCAATTTCAAATTACAAGTTAAAAACGGCAAAATGGCCGTTTCCTATTAAATGTTCATTTGATGCGCACTTTTATATTTATATCCTAACAAACCTGGCTAGTAATAATAAATTTAAGAAATGTAAAGAAAACTAATTTGAATTAAGTTTTCGCAAGTAAAGGTTCTAAAAATCTCAATGTGGAAATGTTTAATCTGTTATGTTGGCATTGACAGAGAAAATTAAATAGTAGGAATCTTGTTTTTGCTACTTTGTAGAGTTGTAACTTGTGAGAAACTTTATCGTAGTTTTGTTGAAATCAAACCTAATAATTTGTGAATTAATAAAAACCAATACTTACCTTTGTTTAGTATTAGTTGAAATAATTCAACTATAAATATCAGTTAAACACTTTTTTTTCTTCAAAGTTTGATCTAGAGGTTAGTGCTAATATGGTATTATATACTTTCCCGAAATTTCAGGTGCTCAAACACCCATAATTTTTACCGACTTCTCAGCCCTGACCGAGATCCAATTAATTACTTCTCGATTATTTACTGCTGTGTTACAATCCATCACCCGCAATACTTACTGCTCAATATAACTGGGGCATCCCCACTCCCTAGATGATATCCGCCCTCTTCTTCGTCTTCATCCGCATCCTCAAAGATGTCATCTAGTACAAACCACAATAGCTCTGGTCACACTTTTGCACATCAATACTGTATCAAGTTGAAAGGAACAATTCTTAAACATTTGTAAAATAACAGCATAGTCAATAACGTATCCTACACTCTTTTTTTTAATAGAGTGAACTATCAGGAGCTTATACAACACTAAATTAGATATTGAACATTTATGAACCAAACAAAATCCGGTTACATAAGCAAAACTTGGCAACATATTTTAGTTTATTCCTAGCAAAACATTAAAAAAACCTAACCTATTTGTTTTCTTTACACCTATATTTTGTTAGAATAAAAATATGTTCATGAAAACCAAGCTGGGATTTTTGAATTTTCTAACATAGATAGTTAATAAGATAAGGGAATATAGAGCTAATAACTTAACTTGTAAGTACTATTTGTTTCCACCTCTTAGCCGCTAGACCCGTATATTCAATTGTGGCCCATGGGCACTTTTGAGTCAGAACTCTCCGTCTTACACCATGTGACCATCAAAGTGGGTAATATCTAGTGGTAGATTATAAATATATATATATGTGTGTGTATGCTGAAATTTGTTTACAGTGATGGAATATTTTATCGAATAGTGAAATAACTTTTTATGGCAAAAATAAATTTTGTGCGTGTATATATATATATATAGCTTAGCATCTTACTACCTGTTCAGGTTAATGTCCATATATTAATTATGCTAATAGTTTGAGATAGAGGTTTTATTTAAAGGAAGTATACCCTAATTTACATGGAGAGAGATTGGAAAATAGTTTTAGAAAAACTACCCTCAGTACACCCGATCGAGATTCAAACCTCTATCTCCCCATCACCGGCAGTCTAGTCTAATGTGAGAGTAGTGCCTTAAACCATACGGCCACCGAAGCGGGTAAAATAATATAAACTAATAAATACGTTGTAAAATATACTACACATACCATCTGATGCACTGTCTTCTGGGTCAGGATGCAATGCTTGACATTGAGTCATTGCATGAAACATTGCATCCAACATCGCCTTATCATCCGGTACAAACCTCATTTCTGTCATGCCTGGGTCGGACTCGTCGTCTTCGGAATCATCTTTAGGTGGTGCAGGTTGTCCTGTATAAAGACACAAACAGTAATTTAGTGCAAATGCCCAAATGTAAAGGAACTTTCCTGCTTTATCCTTTAACCTCTTTAAAAAACAAATTAACAAACTTTGACCAAACTGAATTTAAAAAAAAACACCCCCCAAAGGTCACTGGCCACCATTGAGATTAATTTATATTTGGTATTGTCGCTGCCTGTTCGGCCCCTTACCCATTATATATATGTCAATCTGTCAGGATAGCCTATTAATTGTTGGGGGTTGTCAAGTAGGAGGAGCGTTTAAAATAGTGAGATTTGAACTTCGGACCCCTAACACAAAAAGTCTTGACATCTTATCTCTAGAACGTGAGGTCCCCCTCTAAATAAGAGTAATTTCAAATAAAAAGTAAGAAAATATTACACATTAAAATATAAAGCCGATACTAAATAGTAAAACTACTCAACTCACAAACTTATTAAACCACTTCATAATCAATTATTTAGTCTATTTATATGGTTCTTGGCAAAGAATTGTGTGATTCTATGTACTAAGGAAGATTTCCTGGAAAAGAATGTTTTTAAATTCCAGTCAACTTGATGGAGTTCCTCCAACCTTTTCCTGAAATTCCATGACATGTGGTAGCTCTGTTGAAATTAAATAATTTGGAAATACGCCAGTTTTAAGAGAACTAAAACCCGCCTCGCTGGCGTAGTTGGCTAACGCACAAGTCGTGTTGAGCTCGACTTCTGCGGACGGGGAGATCGAGGTTTGAATCTCGGTCGGGTGAACTCGGGGTGGTTTTTCCACTCTCCCTCCACGCAAATGCGGGTTCACTTCCTCTGATTCAACCTTCCCGATTCCTAACCGATTAGCATAATTAGTACTTAAAGTGTATAACCCGAACGAGTAGTAAGACGCGATGCTAAATAATAATAATAATAATAATAGAACTAAAACATTCAAATTGAGCAAATTTGGTGTGGTAGGGGTAAAGAGATACAGGAGGTCTCGCACAGCAGCTTTGTGCAGTCATTCACAGGGATTTAACATTTCCGCTCGGTACTAATAATAATACTTAGCACTTCGTCTTACTACCTGTTCAGGTTATACGCTTGAGTACTAATTACGCTAATGAATTATGAAGGTTAAATTAAAGGAAGTGAACCCGCATTTGCGTGGTGGGAGAGTGGAAAACCATTTAAGAAAAACACCCCCCAGTTTGCACGTTGATCTCCCCATCCTCGGCAGTCGAGCTCAACACGATTAGCGCGTTAGCCAACTACGCCACCGAGGCGGGTCTATAGTTATTACCTCCAGGTGCATCAATTTGCGAGTCCAGCATAACATACAAACATTCTGATGGATAAGCATTCAAGTCTCTTGACACAGCATGAAGTGCAATGTGTGGATACTCTAAAGAGAATCCTTCGCCGGTGCAGCTGTTGACCCACGACACATTGCTGCAAAGCGAACAGAGAAATCAATACATTCCAACCTCATTCGCCTTGCTCTTGTGTTTCTCAGAGATTGACAAACCTGTTCTTCACATTCATAAAACGATGATGTCAACACACTTTTATATATCGCCATCTTAGCGTCTTTTGAAACTACTTCATTCTTTGCAATAGTCCACATACATCCAACTACTCTCCGAGATGCATTCACCCGTCTGTCGATTTCACCATCCATTAGCCTATCACATAAACTATAGCCTGAGCTTAAACTTAAGGTTTCCCTAACTCATAGAAGATGTAGAGCGTAATAAGTATACCTCAATTGGGCTAAGGGTCACACAAACTATTTTTTCCACTAAATTAAAGCTGTTTTTGCCGCGTGAAAAATGGACATCAAGAGTTTCAATGGTCAGACGCTAAACAAGCAATTAATATCACACAACAGAGGTACCTATGTCCGATTCGGCTTCAAGGTCATGTTGCGTTGTAATGCACCGGGGTCCATTTTCCAGGCGACATATCCTGTTTCTCTATCTGCCACACACGTGTGACTAACACTGAGGGACGCTCCTCCACCAGGGTTGTGCTTTCACGCCCCTCCAATTGTCATTCACGTGTAACCTGAAGCCATGTTTACTTGTGGTCTGATAAGTGTCATATTCTTATTATGAATCATAATACTTGATATTCTAAATGAATGACAATGTGATCAATTTTATTGTTAGTGAAGCAATTAATATAGGCGTTGAAACGTTCTCATCGACTGACTACAATCAATTATGTTGCAGCTAAATAAATATACACCACACAACTTAACAGTGACAAATCATTTTTCCTAGTATAATTAATAAGAATTATGTTTGCGCAACTGAAATATCTGGACAACACTGAAGAGACAACATGGGTGACAAGTGGTTATTGTCGTTCTGTGTAACCTCTCTTACAAGTTTTTCAGCTGTGACTACGATGCTTTTATTGCTCCATCTAGCAGCTCCCTGTCCGGCTTTTGTATTCGTGACTTTTATAGCTTATGTCCAAGCAGGGAAAATTATTTGTGTAGCCTTTGCCTTAAGTAGCCTAGATAATAAACAACATGGTCGCCACTCTGTCAGCCGAGTGCTCAAAACATTCCAGTGGGTATTGTTGGGGCTAAGAACTTAAGTAATAGTAGTAATAATATTAGCACTGCGTCTTACTACCCATTCGGGTTATACGCACTTACGCTAATGTGTAATGGTAGGGTGATTGTGAGATGAAATAATTGTGAGATGAAATGGAGGACCTACAGTTTAACGTGGAATCCGAACCACGGTGGAGGCCTGGTATTTCACACATTCACAAGCTGTGATAAATACAAGTCTTATTGGTAATCAGATAAAATCTGTGCCGGGAACGAGGATTGAACCCCAGACCAGAAGTCTGACACCTTACCCCTTGGTCGCTAGGTCACCCAAGAACTTAAGGATTATGGCTTTGTAAACAGCAAGCTGTTAGCGTGGTGTTGATCTCTTACAGACCACTATACATCTTATGGATATGGAGTCTGTGGATAGGGGTTGATATTTTTTAATGTAACATTCAGAGTAAGCCTAACAACCCCAATGAATCATGAACACACACTATGTTTCTTTACTTCATGTGAACATTCATAAATATTACGTTTAGATGATAGTGATCCTACCATTAGCAATTTTGCTTTCATAACTAAACTATTCCATCTTTCTCGAATCTCAAGTCAATCTATAAAGATAGAAGCACAATAATAAATGCATTAGAAATTTATCTCGATTACAAACCTTTCTGTAATAAATAACGTTCCCTTTCCTAGCTCTTTGTCTTTAATGTGGACAGATGTATGCGGCTGTTCATGTTTAATTCCATTGGTAGGAAGCGAAAAACTAGGCAATCCCACCATTTTGGAAAACAATACCGAACACTAGAATCTATTTTAAAATTATAAAAAAGTTATAATTTCCTTAATGATAATCTACAAATTGGTCGTGATGTGTACAGTAAAATTGTAATTATTGTTGTTTATTAGTTACCGATCTGAGTCACTTTATCACTACTTAAACGGATGTATAAACAAACGTGATTCTCGCGGCATGTAACTACTGCACCAACATATAAACATTTAACTTACTAGCTTCCAGCAAGAAAGTAGCCGTTAGCATTCACGATCCAAATTAAAATAGGTAGAATATCAGTAACACTCTTTCATGTTCGAAATAAACTAATGTGTACTATCCATGTAACGCAGCTAAAAGAAACACATAAATAATAATTTGGATATTATTGTAAGGCTACGTTTTGACCATTTCTCTTTGTTTATTGCTATATAGACCTTTCGAAATTAGGTTTTGACTTAGTAATTTAGTGTTTATATTGTTTTGAGACATTTGAAAGCTGTTAGTGGTAAGTTTTCAAAATTAAGCTGTAATGTCCCCACCCATCATCCTGTGTGATGTGGAGGACTAGGGCCATTAGCGCTGAACTTTGAGAAGCAGCAGAAGCTGTAAGCCAGTCGGAAAATTGCATTTGACTCCAGTCCAATTCAAAAGAGACCTATCGCACCCTCCAGCGATTATTAAGGGGCTTCTGACGAACATGAAGCTTGATGAGATCCAGGAGGAGCTTTGGCATTCCTTAGGAAGACCATCTCCCAGTGTAAACGGGATCGGAGGACCGGAAAGAGTCAGAAATTGCTCAACTTTGTGGTCAATTTGATGGTCAGTGAACATACCATGAGACTGTACATTCTCACAAGGTTGTTTGGGCTTCACATAATAGTGGAGAAGTACAAGTTTCCCGGTGACCCAGTATAGTATAAATAAGGTTTTTGGTTTGGTTATGTGATGAAGGATTGCCACGCTAATTTGAGGTGTGGAGGTCTACGGTGGTGATTGCGATTGAGATAAGAGGCCAGAAGAAAGGGGACCAAAGCGCCTACACTGCTGAAGAGAACAATATTTGGTTTGGAACGATTGCTTACTTTCAGTGTCTTACTGGAGCCGGAGATTGTATGAGTTTCTCTATGGTTCGATAGGGTAGGACAGATGTTCTGAAGGAAAAATCCCTTGGAATATGAGGCTACCAAGCTCTAATGTTGCATTCAGCTACCCAAACAGCTACTTATATTGGATCAATAAGACTTTACACATATTCTCCTGAAAAAGGTTCTGGCTTCTTTGAGAAGCAGCACCAGATCATTGAGAATATCATCCTATATCTGGCCTCCAATAGGGGTGCATCTTTAGAGCAGTGATTATTAACCAGGAGGCTGTGGAAGGTTTATTTTAGGATCTCGAACAGATAATTAAAAATGTTGTTTGCTTATTACTGAAGCCAATTATCTTAAATTTTATGTTTTGGAAGAAAGAATTCAATGATCTTAAGCATGTAAGTACAGTAGACTCTCGATTTTCCGGGGAAATCTGGGGGAGGGGAAGCACGAATAATATAAATAATCACCATCTGTTTACCATCGTCATTCAAAATTTGCCGCCCTTTGTTTCTACTGATTTATGTTAAAAGGGATTTCCCACATTGGTAAATATTAAAACGAAGAAGCGAAATCGACTACAAATTGACTCCTGCCTGTGAATAGCTCTAAGTTATACAATTGAAACAAGAGGAGACAAATGAGTAGAAAGTGTTCAACAGCAAATGTCCCATTACATACATTTTAAGTAAAATAATTCCTGTTTTTTGTTTGTTGTTATTATCAGTAAATAAAGCCACTATTTTAGACTAAATTTTAATAATTAATATGTTAGTAAGAACCAGGGGACCCAAAAAATATTTTAGGATATCTATGGAACCACGAATAACAAAAGGTTAAGAACCACTGCTCTAGAGGACCACCAGAGTTGGAGGAGCTCACAGTTGCACTCTGGAACGCAAACGGATGCAAAAGGCTGAGCTAGAAAGTATCATGGCTAAGCATCGTGTCGATGTAATGTTATTGGAAGAAACCCACCTGCGTCCCGCCATGAGGTTCTAGTTGGCGGAGTGTATCTGTCCTTGTAGTGACTAAGTAGGAGATGCGGGCTAAGTTGGAACGAAAGTCTTGGTCCACAGGGGTCTTGACCATCACATCATCTATATTCCTTCTCTCCATCACATTAAAGCATCGGCTATTCAAATTGTGACTAAAACCAGCCCAATACACCTCATTTCCATCTACTTCCCACCAAGACCTCAGTTTGACTGGGCCATGGGAGTAGATATGAATGCTCTGCTACGTGTTATCACACATGTTTTTATCGATGGTGACTACAACGGCACTCATCATAGAGTTCCAGGTTTATACATGTTCACGGTGGATTGCTCCACGATTTCATATATCGAAATGGCGTGGTAGAATACATTTCTCCTAACACCACTAACTTCCTTTAAAATCCAATCTTACACCCGGACGTCCTTAACTTCATTGTCACTAGAGGGATCAGCCACCAATTGGTTTTGATGTATCTAGCAGAGCTGAATTTGGATCACCATCTCGTTCTTATGAACCTGGGTTGTACAGCGTCATTCATAGAGTCCCCCGATAAATCCAGTTGAGATGAATTGACTGGGACAGGTTTACGGCAGCAAAAATTGGCAACCAATCGGTGGGAATTTCTTAACTTACACCATCAAAGAAGTGTTCAAAGCTTTGATTCAACCTGCCTTTGGAGTCGATAGACTTTCTTTAGGAGTTTGTCCATCCTGATTCTGAGCCACACTCTTGAGCGCTGGAAACAAGCCAGCGTCTTCTGCTCCCACAATCTGCTCAATTCGTTGGAAAAGGTGTTCGATTGACTATTACTGAGCAGAGTGACATGACATATTCAGGATGGTGGTCTCCGGAGGGACGAACAGTTCGGTATGGACCTTACACGTCTCACCAGGTGGTACACCCTGTCAAGCAGGTCAAAAGGAACTTCCACATCAACAAACTGACTGAGGCTGTTTTGCTTGGCGTGGCAAAAGCCTTTAACCGTGTTTGGCACGAAGGTCTCTTTTACCAAATACTTTCCCTAGACCTTCCCTTTCCCATAGTTAGAGGTTTCAATCTTATCTATCCCCTCGTACCTTCTCCACAAACTTTAGGAATACCAGAACCCGTGTTAGAAGCATCTGGGCTGGAATGCCTCAAGGTTAAATTGTAAACGTGGAAAAGAGCATGGAAGTGGTCTTCCCATGAAAGAGAAAATACTACAACCTGGCTCCCTCCAACTGCTAGAAAACCAGATTAGGTTGGTGGACAGTGATAAGTACTTTGGTCTTACGTTGGGCACTAAGCTGACCTCAGGACTGCACCTGTCAGACAAACTGACCAAGGATGGACACGCGTATAAGGAAGATACATACATTCCAGAATTTGTGTCTGAAGATCATAGTGAAAGTACCTTGGTACGTTCACAATGACACTTCAATGGGACTTTGACATGGATAGTATTAAGGATCACTTCCAGAAGCTTGTGCAGTCCTTCTACATCAAGCTACACGGTTGCACCAATCCTCTTACCCGGGGGCTTGGGAACTATATGATAGGCCCAAGTGGGGGAGCGCGGTTGTCGCACAGACGTACCAAAGTCCTGTTCAAATAGGCGAAATGTTATAGAAGTGGTTAACGGATGTATCTCACCCTGCCCCTCGTAGAGTAATATCACTGCACATATATCTATACAACTTTAGTCGGTTCACATCTTATCTTATTCTTTATTAATATTTATATTTTTCTCTTTTTTTCAGAAACACTCAACGAAATGCGACAATTTTAAGGTACGGTTAATATGATCATGGTGGTGTGACCTGTATTATCTTTTCATGATATAATTTCCTCTCGTCCTTCCCACAAGGAATAATAATAAGATGATGAAAGGAAGTAGCTCAGTTACGATGGCATAACCATTTCTAAAAAATTACAGTATTACAAACTAGATACCCATTTGTACGTTTAAAACAATAAACAAAATCAGCCTCACTTTCTGGTAGAGAACAAAACTGAGGGTCACGTTGCTTATTGACAAACGTGGTTACTTGCTTCTCCAAACATACAATAAATTATTCTTGATACAAAAAGCTCCACAATTCTAAAGATGCATAATATTAGAATTGAAGTTAACAATTATTTATAGAATTGTTGTCCTGCCCTAGAATAAAATGATTTTATAACGTACCAATGTATATGACCATCGAGTTACATTGCAATATAACTAAATAATAATACAATATATAAAACACTGAATTTAACTAGCCTACTTTTACTAAGTTTTAAAATTAAAAAGTTAAAAACTAGTGTTAGAACCTTCTCTACACAATACCTTGTCTGGTTAAACTGGATTCTGCGCGGTAAAAGTTCACGCCACTCATTGATCGACTTTCTGTTTATGTGTGACGTCGGCATCACGCCACTATTTCTCCTTCCCATGCTTGAATTTGATTGGCCAATAGCAGAGGCTCGTCGTACCTTTACGAGTGGTGCGCCCTTGTGTAGGTTTTAAACACGACTCTGTAAAAAGGCTAAAGTAACAGTTTCGCGATTGGTATATGAAATGTTATTGTAATTACTATCTTATATAGTTTTTGGTTTTGAAATTTAAATCATGTAAGTATTTTTAACAGATTAAAATACTTATTGTTAAGTTATTTTTCCAATTCCATTCCATTTAATAAACCATTTATAATATTAGTATTAAATGTAATTAAGAGAGGGTGGACGTCTCTAAAAAAACTAATAACCATGCGTAGTTCTCAGATAAACTTAAAAAAAATTAACTTTTCTTTTATAAAGAATTTCTGGGATCTAAGAGTTTAATTTTGACACTAAAAGTAATCATACAACTAGAAAAAGGCCCTACAAATCAAATCTTACTTAACCTAACCTAATGTTAGGGGTGTGTTTTTTTACTCACAAGACGTAAGGTTGATTTTACTATCAAACAATTAATTGGCCAAAGTAATCATTACATAACCTAAAGGTTGTTACTAGTTTAATTAAACTTACGAGTCAAGAACTCCTAAAATTTATTTTTAAAAATGGTGGAATAAATAATTTTTTATAACCTAACACTTATACTTAGCAATTGATAAAAATTTCAGCAGTATTTTAACTAAAACTTTAATTCATGATTTAGAAAATATTTGCTCGAATTGCAATTTTCCGTTCCATAATCATCTTGATAATCTGAAACGCTCGAACCTCTGAGGAAGCATACAGTTACATCCACAAAAATCTACCAATTTAATGGGATATTATTTCTTTATTCCCTTTAACACATATTGTGAATCTTTTATTGGTTACATTAATTGAAATCTCACACACAGCAAATATTTAACACACACATAAATTTGCAACCATGCAACTAAAACATACTGAAGTAATAGCTAGCTACATAATTAATGGACAACTTAAAAAACAATAAAATGCTTACACTATCTTTGGGTCAAAAATGTTTACAGTTTCTTTTGATAAAAAAATAAAAAAATAACCTAAAAGACAAAAAAGCGTCAGCCCCCCATAAAAAATAACCTAAGAGACAAAAAAGCGTCAGTCGCCCATAGTCTATACTAAGACTATTAATTTTCATTAATAATTCAGAAAATATTTGCTCGACTCCCTTATTTAACAGAATAGGTATCATGAGACACAAAAGTTTACATCAACCACACCTTGAAAATATTGCTTTTTCCTGTACCTAGCAAACTCAAATATTGCGTATAAGATATTTTGTATTCCCAATACCCAACACAAAAATTGTAGATTTTTTTTAGTGAATATTCACCAAGACCCGCTTCCGTGGCGGTGTGGTCTATCAAACTACTCTCGCATAAGACTAGATTGCCGATGATGGGTAGATAGCGGTTCGACTCTCGGTTGGGTGTATTATTATTATTACCGCGTCTTACTACCTGTCCGGGTTATACGCACTTACGCTAATGTGTAATGGTAGGGTGATTGCGAGATGAAATGGAGGACCTACAGTTTAACGTGGGATCCGAACCACGGCGGAGGCCTGGCGTTCCACACATTCACAAGTTATGATTAATACACGTCTTGTCAGAGGTGAAGGAAGGGTTTGGGCAATCAGATAAATCTGTGCCGGGACCGAGGATTGAACCCCGGACTCCAGCACAGAAGTCCAACACATTACTCCTAGACCACCAGGTCACCCGGTTGTGTGTACTTAGGGTGATTTTTCCAAAATGGTTTTCCACTCTAACTTCACACGAATGTGTCAAAAACACAAATTTGGTTAGGTGGTATTGATAATGTAAAGTAAATTTGTAGTCTCTGTCTGGTTATGTTTGCAAATGAATGAGATACATCTGCTTCATATGTTTTCTCAAAATTGGTTGATAAACAAACTAAAATGTTATTTCAAACCTTGGTCACACAATTCTAGTTTTGACTGTGTAGAGATGGTCAAAACCTGAAATAGATTAGAACCTTACTTAAGGCTTTGGTAATTTCAAATCGTTTAATATTAGGATTGAACAAAAAATTCGTCCATTGGCCGTTTTCGGGCTTTACGCCCAAGCACACAAATAATCCAAACACTTAAGATGCGATGAAAAAATAATGCTGAAAGTCATGTGGAGAATTGATTTTTCTTATTGTAGCCTACAATCGGTTGATATCCTATATATAAGAGAATTGTGTGGCAACAACAATGGGATTCGTCTTACATTTAACTTTAATCTGCTTCTGCAAACTTAACCCAATATGAGCAAGTACACATTCGCGGATATTATAACATTTCTTCGCATTTATAAACATAGCCCCAGATAATTGATAGCATAATAATACAACTTTAATCCTTAAAAACTATAATCGTATAATTTTATTTGATTATTCAAACATGTGAGTGGAATATTATAAATAATGTTGTTGGGTGAACATAAAACGTGTAGTAGATGGAAATAGTACTCATATATAGTTATTTTCTTTGTTTTGTTACAGTAAATGTCTTCTGTTGTTTTTGTTAAACACTTTAGAAGGTAGTCAATAAAATTATACCATGTTTATTAAGCGTTGATAATTTTGAATAGCTATACAAACATATAACTAGTACAATACTAAAAGTAACCTACACCTTTTGTCAATCTTTAATCCCTGGAAATTTGTAAATAAATATATCTAATTAATACAATGTTACAGGTACACTTACTGTTAATCTTCAATCACATTATAAATTAATTGTATCTGGCAAATCTGGATTATCACACTCTCACTCTCATGATGGCCCTGGGATGGTTGGCTCTCGCTATATTAAAGGCCCTGGGATGGTAGTCGTTTGCTCTATTAAAGGCCCTGGGATGGTAGTCGTTTGCTCTATTAAAGGCCCTGGGATGGTAGTCGTTTGCTCTATTAAAGGCCCTGGGATGGTAGTCGTTTGCTCTATTAAAGGCCCTGGGATAGTAGTCGTTTGCTCTATTAAAGGCCCTGGGATGGTAGTCGTTTGCTCTATTAAAGGCCCTAGGATGGTAGTTGTTTGCTCTATTAAAGGTCCTGGGATGGTAGTCTTTTTCTCTATTAAAGGCCCTGGGATGTTTGGTTATCGCTCTCTTGATGGCCCTAGGATGGTAGTCTTGCTCTATTAAAGGCCCTGGGATGGTAGTCTTTTTCTCTATTAAAGGCCCTGGGATGGTTGGCTCTCGCTCTATTAAAGGCCCTGGGATGGTAGTCGTTTGCTCTATTAAAGGCCCTGGGATGGTAGTCTCTCGCGCTATTAAAGGTCCTGGGATGGTAGTCGTTTGCTCTATTAAAGGCCCTGGGATGATAGTCGTTTGCTCTATTAAAGGACCTGGGATGGTAGTCTCTTGCTCTATTAAAGGCCCTGGGATGGTAGTCGTTTGCTCTATTAAAGGACCTGGGATGGTAGTCGTTTGCTCTATTAAAGGCCCTGGGATGGTAGTCGTTTGCTCTATTAAAGGTCCTGGGATGGTAGTCTCTTGCTCTATTAAAGGCCCTGGGATGGTAGTCTCTTGCTCTATTAAAGGCCCTGGGATGGTAGTCTTTCGCTCTATTAAAGGCCCTGGGATGGTTGATTATCGCTCTCTTGATGGCCCTGGGATGGTAGTCGTTTGCTCTATTAAAGGCCCTGGAATGGTAGGTTATCGCTCTATTAAAGGCCCTGGGATGGTTGGTTATCGCTCTCTTGTTGGCCCTGGGATGGTAGTCTCTTGCTCTATTAAAGGCCCTGGGATGGTAGTCGTTTGCTCTATTAAAGGCCCTGGAATGGTAGGTTATCGCTCTATTAAAGGCCCTGGGATGGTAGTCTCTTGCTCTATTAAAGGCCCTGGGATGGTTGGTTATCGCTCTCTTGTTGGCCCTGGGATGGTAGTCTCTTGCTCTATTAAAGGCCCTGGGATGGTAGTCGTTTGCTCTATTAAAGGCCCTGGAATGGTAGGTTATCGCTCTATTAAAGGCCCTGGGATGGTAGTCTCTTGCTCTATTAAAGGCCCTGGGATGGTTGGTTATCGCTCTCTTGTTGGCCCTGGGATGGTAGTCTCTTGCTCTATTAAAGGCCCTGGGATGGTAGTCGTTTGCTCTATTAAAGGCCCTGGAATGGTAGGTTATCGCTCTATTAAAGGCCCTGGGATGGTAGTCTCTTGCTCTATTAAAGGCCCTGGGATGGTTGGTTATCGCTCTCTTGTTGGCCCTGGGATGGTAGTCTCTTGCTCTATTAAAGGCCCTGGGATGGTAGTCGTTTGCTCTATTAAAGGCCCTGGAATGGTAGGTTATCGCTCTATTAAAGGCCCTGGGATGGTAGTCTCTTGCTCTATTAAAGGCCCTGGGATGGTTGGTTATCGCTCTCTTGTTGGCCCTGGGATGGTAGTCTCTTGCTCTATTAAAGGCCCTGGGATGGTAGTCGTTTGCTCTATTAAAGGCCCTGGAATGGTAGGTTATCGCTCTATTAAAGGCCCTGGGATGGTAGTCTCTTGCTCTATTAAAGGCCCTGGGATGGTTGGTTATCGCTCTCTTGTTGGCCCTGGGATGGTAGTCTCTTGCTCTATTAAAGGCCCTGGGATGGTAGTCGTTTGCTCTATTAAAGGCCCTGGAATGGTAGGTTATCGCTCTATTAAAGGCCCTGGGATGGTAGTCTCTCGCTCTATTAAAGGCCCTGGGATGGTTGATTATCGCTCTCTTGATGGCCCTGGGATGGTATTCTCTTGCTCTATTAAAGGCCCTGGAATGGTTGTCTCTCGCTCTCTTGACGGCCCTTGGAAGGTAGGGTGGGGAATGATACTTTTCACCCCTCTCATTTTTTAGGGAGGGTTAGATTTTAAATGGGTGTTGCTCATGTTAAAAAAAATTTAAAGTATTTTTAGTCACGCGCCAGCTAACGTAAAGCGCATGCGTCAGGTACCAACGTCTTGGGCCACGTGGCTGACGGTGCATTGCGTCACAATGATGCTTCTCCGCTAGGTCAGGGCTGGCCAAACATCAATCTGTTCGCGCCAATTGAGCGAATTATGACGAGTTATTTTGTTTGACCACCAAATTGATACCAATATAATAATATCTGGGATTGATTGTGTTGTTGTTGGGGAATTTGACCTTTTAGCAGGAACACCAGATGCACGACTTATTGTTCTGCACCAAACATCGAACGTACACTTTCCAAACGCTGCTATACAAACACGTGACTCAACTTGTTGAACTAACCAGTCCTGTGGTGTAGTGGCCGGTGCATCTGGCTACAAGTCTAGGAGCCTCTGGTTCAATTCCCAGCTGGTACCTTGGGTATTTTTCCCGAAAGGGGAACTACCCGGACTGTCTCCAGGATTTGCTTGGTTAGACTTAAGTGTTTCTACTGGTTCCAAGCCCCCATACTCACTATCCCCCTCATACTCACTATCACCATCATACTCACAATCCCCCTCATACCCACTATCCCCTCATACTCAATATCCCCTCATACTCACTATCTCCCTCATACTCACCATCCCCTCATACTATCACTCTCATACTCACTATCCCCTCATACTATCACTCTCATACTCACTATCCCCTCATACTATCACTCTCATACTCACTATCCCCTCATACTATCACTCTCATACTCAC
>CABFOV010000143.1:161907-184297 GCA_902141375.1 Timema poppense
TGTCAACCCGTGTGTGACTTGTAACATGTGTGATGTCAACCCGTGTGTGACTTGTAACATGTGTGATGTCAACCCGTGATGGACTTTGAACCAATTCACAAATTGAATTGTCACCTATTAAATAAACATAGTTTTCTCAAGCTGTGTGCCGCACAAGTTTGTGGTGAGATCAAAAAGTAGCTAGAAAAATAATAATTTGAGGGCAAAAAATGAATCTTTAAACACATGATGACCGCATCTGTGGTCGCGTGGTCTAAGGCGCAACTCTCGTAGTACACTAGACTGCCGATGACGGGGATATCTAGGTTCGAATCTCGGTCGGGTTTCCTGAGGGTAGTTTTTACCAAAATTGTTTTCCACTCTTCCTATAATATAGATATAACCTTCCTAATCCCTGAATCTATTAGTGTAATTATTAGGTCTACGTAAGCGTAAAACCCGAACAGGTAATAAGACGCGGTGCTAAAAAGAAACGTAGGAAATTCCAGAACTCACCCTTACCTAAGAGTACCGCCACGGTGTTAACCTAGGTCATGCATACATAATCGTCGAATATCTATTTCTGATGAGCGTGGTTCTTAAAAACCACAAAGTGCAGCGCCACACGTTCATTTTTTTTCATTCCGAAACATTTTGTTCGTTCGCCGCAGGACGTAAGCAATCATAACAATATTAGTTCGTTGTCGTGGTGGGGGAAGGGGAGGGGAAGTGTGAAGAATTACATTTGGGTGAAGGGGGTGGAGGGGAATAGGCTCTCGTGATTCGACGTCGCGCGCACCGGCCCACGCGACGTGCGGCTCGAAGGTTTTTCCTACACACGTCGGGGTGTTTTACTGAATCAGTCGGTCGGTTAGTGGTGTCTCGAACTGACAACACCATTTCTGGAAGAGTTGGGACTTGGCCTCGTTCACCGTCGAGGTAAATATAGCGACCTCTTTATTTACGTTACGTTCCACGAGAGTTTATTTAGAGGTAAAGATTGGGGCAGCCAAAAAATATTAATACCCGGCATATGGTTTCATTTATGGTCTACTCGGAAATAAAGCTTCGAACGTTTAAATCAAAAGCTACCAGACCCATTCTACCTTTAAATTTTGTTTTGTGCATGTCTTTACTAGACGAATATTATGTTTTATTTATGAAAATATTTTTGACATAAATGTAAATGCTTCTCCTCTAAACAAATGACTACGGTCAATCTTTTTAAATACCTCAAATAAATGGGGGGTTGTGGGGGATCACTAACTTTACTCCATTGATTGATCTGATTTACGACTAAATTTATTCTAAAAGGTTTACTTTGTATCAGGCCTGGGTATTGCATTTCTATATCGCGTTTCTTATACAAAACACGATTTAACAGAACTTGTTTCATTATTTCAGGTTTTGATTGATTTACAAATTAACAAAAGATTTTATTATTCTATTAACTACTGTACCGGCTTCACTGGTCGAACGGTTTAAGGCGTCATTTAGACTGGCCTGGTGATGGCTGGGAGATCGGGGTCTCTTTGAATTTGTTTTTCTTAAATGGTTTCTTATCCTCCTTCCACGCAAATGCGGCTAGATTACCTCTAATGCTTCGTTCCTCATACCACATATTTATCATACACGTGTATAACCTGACCAGGTAGTAAGATGCGGCGATCAGTTTTATTGTTTGGAGGTTATGTCAGTCCATTGACAAATTTACTGGTATCATCGAATTCATATTTACTCATTCATAAACATAGAGTAACTATTTGAGGTTTGATTCTAAATATAACAAAGCTCTGGAAGCTTAGCTTAGATATTTCTGTCTTGTTTCGTGAAATCTGTCCAGCGTAGGAATTGTTTTCTGAAAGGCCCTTTGCCCTATCAGAAATCTATTATATAGTAGGACATTGGTAAGAAAAAAACTTTCCAGAGTAATTCTTACCGTGAATGGAGTATATTTAGAATATAAATTTTGTTTCAATCTAATGCCTCATTTTACGAAGCCAAATTTTTTCCTTAAGTGTAAACATAGGCCTATTTAACAGTATTTTATTTACTAACTCACAACTAGACTTATCTTAGCATTTTTATTTCAACCAGGAGTCAAGTCAAAATTATCTAAATGATAAACATTTAAATAAATATAATCTTGGTGTACTACGAAATTAAATAAGCTTGGAATTACCCTTGCTCGACTTTAATCTGGGGTGCCGCGATTTGAGTAATGGCCAGATTCACTGGGGTTTATTATTTTATTAAATGTGTTTTTCTCTCTTCTAGTGCTTGTGCACATTCGTAAACTGTCACGTGCTCCATTAGATAGTTGCTGAAGTTTGCAACTGGCACTTAATACCTGATATCTTACGACAGTTACCTCCTATATTTTAGTGTAGAAACTGTGACTACGGTAGCCCCATGGCTTCTTTGGTGCTGACTGACAGCTCACAGCTTTAAAAAGTTACCAGACCAAATTACGTATCCCTACGCCGAACCAGATCTGCGAAAACATGTTTAGCATCTGTCACTTTTGACAGTCAAAATATAGGTATATAACTAAATGTTGACTGTCAGAAGTCAGCTCCAAAGAAGCCATGGGGCTACTGTAGATATTGTGACGCTTTGAATCTACCTTCAGTCGATAGCGCTTGTGTCCGATCTAAGAGTCCTGGGTTTATTTCCCGAAATGGTTCAAATATTGGTAATTGGTGTCTTCTGTGATAAACTGGGCATTGTCTGTTATAAAATGAAGTGTTAAAGAACACGTTTAACACTGTCGGGTTTCATTTGCTTGTTTTTTACCCCAATCTGTGTACCAAGTCTAATTTCAGCTGGTTAATATTTAACTAGAATAGTTAATAGTATAATTTTAAATAAACTCTGCCAGTCAATTAGATAAGATACAAAATTATTAGTTCTTGTGCATGAACATGACTCAAGAGCAGGAATTTTAGAATTTTAATGAGATGTTCTTTAATTAACATCTTTCGAGCAACGCTGAGTGCTTCAGCTAGTAAGTACCGATTACATAATAAATTCCAATGTTTTAATATATATATCAAGTTGGTTTGAAATACATTTTTTTTTCCCAAGTTAAAAGAGTGGCACATATGTTTATTAAATTTATGAATGAGCAGTGGTTGATAATATAAGGGTGCAGGGGTTGGCTTTAGACAGAAAAATTAATTCTCTATTATATAATAGAACATTGTATTAATGGTTGGCCGTGGGTCATTCTCTGTGTGTGTTGTGTGTGTGTGTGTGTGTATTCATACTATGATTGCGCGAGCGATTGTTTGGAAATATAAATTTAAATAACGTAAGAGATCAACTAAGTCTTTTTGAGTAACCACCATTTTGAAACAGTCACATTGAAAACTAAAACTTTAAATGAGCTTTTTATATTGAAAATATTGGTTGTAGGTCACTAATGTTAGGCTATGTGGAGAATTTTCTTAATATTACAATATTATCAGTGTTATCACCTTAGTATTATTGTTTAGTAAATTTTTTCAGAGTAATTACAAATAGATTTATATTAATGAAAACTTATCTTTTTTCGATATGAGGTTATGGTGAAATTAGTTAAAATAGAAATGACTAATGAATTAAAAGTATTATATTCAGTGTTATATTTTAAAGTTCGTTCACGGTAGGAGTTTACCTCTGAAAGGCCTTTTTCCCTACCAGAAATCTATTATATAGTAGGATATTGGTAGGAAAAAAGACCTTTCAGAGGTAAACTCCTACCGTGAATGAAGTATAATAAACTAAAATTGTATAACATTATTAAATAACTTCTTCGGTGCTGGATTTTTTTTTTTGCAGACAACCTTTTTTCTACAAACTCTTGTATTAAAATTAATTTTTAACTGAACTCTACTCGGCGAAGAAAAATGACACAGTTATTTTCCATAACCGATAAGAACTTATCTAATATAGATATATATTTTTAAGCTTTTGATTGCCATAAGTGACGGTTTTTCTTGGTCTTGCAGACATGATTGGTCGTATCAAGACATGAAAGTAGATCTTGTAGCTTTTTTCTGGCTATCAGCTACCCCCACTCTTGAGCTTCATAAGACTTGTCTGTGCATATATCGTTCGGCAATTTCTTTTTCAAATTTCTTTTTTAAAAAATGTCCTCGTATTTCGCGCTTACCGCGCAACAAAGATACAGACTGAAATGTCAAAGTTAAAACAAAACCTCGCTTCTCTGCTAAAAATACACGCCTCTACGGCAGAAACTCTATCAAAGGAAAAGTAAGTAAAGTATCTCTATAACTGCTGAAAGTTGTTCCCGGTAACCTACCAGAGGTGAATGACTCTGTCATGGAGGTGAACCGCTTCGGGACGAAAGAAGAAAAGGAATGAGACGACCCTGAGTATTTGCAAGGATACATCAGTCAAGTCTCTGTTCGGAGGTTGTTTTATATACAGAAGATTTGATACATTTTAGTTGGTAGGACCTAATATGACGGCCAATAAGTCTACTTTAAACTATGATGAAACGCTCGATTCCTATTAGCATGGTGGCTACAGTCAGGGAACTTTTGGATGACAGGGAAATGTCAGGGAATTTAACTAAAAATAAGGAAAAGTCAGGGAATTTAAAAAAATGTCTAAAATATCCCATTAATTTCACAACTTAACACTAAAACGTAAGTTAAATAAAATATTTTAATCTTTAAAATAACTGATAAATTTTTTTATGTTTAATAGACACAAACTTTTTTTTAATATATGATCAATAATAACAAATCATCCACCATTAAAACTGGAAAAAAGTAGTCAGGGAAAATTGAAAAATGTTGCCTGGAAAAGTCAGGAAATTTTGTAAAATATGTCTTGTAACCACCCTGTATTAGATACGTAGCAATCTCAAGTAGGTATCGAAAATAAAAAAAATTACAAAGACCTTGATTTTAACAAATGTGTTTATTGTTAGAAGAATTGTGTAGACTGTACTTTGGAGCTCAACGAAAAGATAAATTTTTATTAATTTAATTGACAACCGCTTCGTTGGTCACGTGTTCTAACGCGCAACTCTCACAATATATTACACTGGATATCATCTCTTGAGGGAACTGCATGGTTACTACTGGGGAACAGCGTTGTCATTCTCTTTTCTTGTGGTCATTCTCCCCTCAAGTATAGGAAAAGTTTGGCAACACTGGTTAGTCGAGGTTGCCAGTAGCTCCGCCTTACCCCAGTAAACCACCTTCAGACTTAACTGAGAGCGAGGAGGTTTGGCAACAGTTAACTGAGAGTGAAGATATCGGGTATAAACTGCCGATGACAGGGAGATTTGAGGTTCGAATCTGTTGGGTGTACGAGGGTTGGTTTTTACAAAATGGTTTCCCCACTCTCCCTCCATGTCAATGCGGGTACACTTCCTTTAAATATTACCTTTCTAATCCCTGACGCGATTAGTGTAATTAGTACAAAAGTTGAAACCCTGAACGGTTAGTAATACGCGGTGCTAAACTAGTTTGTATTTATAAAATCTCCCTTTAACCAGAATCCCACGTATAGAACAAGGTTCATAGTTAAATTGAAAGATCCTATCTAACATAGTTAATATTCTAGTATTGGGCCCGATATAAGCTGAAAAACTTATCAACCAACTTAAAATTAATTCTGTCAACTTGGTTTGCCAACCGAATGAGACTAATTGATGACTAACGTATCTTTTTAGGTTAATAGTTCTAGATAATATCGACATTTGCTTAGAACAGTTTAATTATTCGTAAGTTAACTTTAGTTTGTTACGTACAAGTTAACTGTATGAGCCACTGCTATCTTGTATTCAGTTAATATTGCCTTTAGTGTTTGTCCGTTAGTAATGTCATAGATAGGTAGTGAAGACAGGGTGAATATGTTATTCTATGGTGACAGGTCACATTGCTCTTTATAGTTGAACTAAGACAATTTACAATCTCTCGCCAGCCAAAATCCTGAGCAAACTATTTTATTTATCTTTGGTGTTTCCAACCAAAAAAGTAAACGAATACTCTTCACATGCGTTATATGATAGGTGTATCGAAATGTATTTCTTAACCTTTTAACATTTCTAGTTGAGGTGTACAACAAATTGTAACTAAAAGATGGCGTCGTGAGAACACAAGATTGTAAAAGATCTCCTTTGCACAACATATTGTACACGGTTTCAAGAATAGAACGTCCTATATCGGTCGTTTTTAATTTAGATATTTTTGCTTAGCAATGGATCCTCATCTCAAGGCCGGGGCCAGTCAATTTCAGGGTCGGGGTTTGGTGGGCCCATTCCCTAAATGCTGGAGGCTATAAAACATTCTAAATGACAACAGTTTTAGAAGCAATCTCAAGTGGGTTCATAATCCCATAACTGCCGAAGGGTAGAAAAAAATCCCAAGTATTAAAACACACTCAGAAGTTCTCTTAAGTGCTTTTTGTGGTAACACAGCCCCCTAATTTGTATTTATACCCTGATTTTTGAGTGTTTGAACCATAAATAATGCCGTATATATTTTGTTCGTAAGATTTAGGGGGGTGGGGGGTAAAAACTTACTATGATTTTCCTTGCTTCGCCTGCTAGACGCAAACTAAGATGATAAAAATTATTTACTAGGCATCAAATTATTAAGTCACAATGTACATTTATATTTGTATTATAATAAATATAAACAAACTAAACATATTTATTATTGAATATATTCTATCTGTTATAACGGCACGTGGTCGTATCCCTCTCGGCGTCCTTAGTTTAGATCTTAACTGGGTTAGTACACGGCCTGATGGTCCTGGATATCCTTGCGTCAGTTTATATCTCGGAGCTACATTTAAATATTTAAGTATATTGTGTCCGGTCACCGGGGTACGAAACCGCGCCCATTGATGGTATACGTTACAATCTACCTTGAACTGATGGAGGAAAATCTCGCTTGTTAATTCTCCTCGTTAGTAGGGATGTGGAAAAAGTATCGATACTTTCTTTCCGACAATTTTTACTGATTAGTACTCACTCCGGTATCGGATCTGTATCGAAAGAAGCAACTATTTTGTTATCTTCACTGATGCTGGGATTAATGTTACTACAGTAGCCCCATGGCTTATTTGGTGCTGACTGACAAATCACAGCTGACAGCTAAACGCTTTTAAAAAGTTACCAGACCAAATTTTGTATCCCTACGCCAAGCCTAATGATCTGCAAAAACGTGATTAGCAGCTGTCACTTCTGACAGTCAAAATTTAGGTATATACCTAAATGTTGACTGTCAGAGAAGTCAGCTGTGAGCTGTCAGTCAGCACCAAAGAAGCCATGAGGCTACTGTATATACCTAAATGTTGACTGTCAGAGAAGTCAGCTGTGAGCTGTCAGCACAAAAGAAGCCATGAGGCTACTGTATATACCTAAATGTTGACTGTCAGAAGTCAGCTGTGAGCTGTCAGTCAGCACCAAAGAAGCCACGGGGCTACTGTAGGGTGTACTGTGGAGGAAGAACTAAGTTTCTCATTTCTCACTCATTTCCTACAACTCTAGCATTCAATCTCTTGTAACTCATCATAATTCTTAGCTGTTCTTTCATCTTTGTTTATCAATACAGCCTGATACCTGACCGGCCGAGTGGCGACAAGTCTTTTAGACCTTCTTTAAATTTTATTATTATTACTAGATAAAAAAACAACGTTTCAGATTAAAATTTCTATACCGATTACTTACTATTATAGATACTTTTATTTCTAAACTACTCGTTAGTAGTGGTGAGATGACACCACTCCGCCGGTAATTTCCGAGTAATGACATCTTTATAATATTTTGCTAGTTACCGTAACTGTCACATATTAGGTTATTGTATTGTTACCCGGTTAATTAAACCTATTAATAATAAAAATTGATTATATACCCTTATAGATCTCTGGCGTACGGCCCTGGTTCATAGTGACACAATTTCAGTGTGTAGGCCCTGTGTACATAAAAATATACAAGCATAAACATTTTAAGACAGTTTGGTTGGAGACCCTGTAAATAAATACTTAGAATAAATTCAACTAAAGTTAACTCTTATGATAGCATCTGGAGGGGTAAAAAATAACCTTTGCTCTAAAAGATAGGATGTGAGCAAGGTTCATCTTACAATTAGTGATAAAGTACAATTAAATTATGTTGACATTTCTTTTTAAAGTTATACATTTTTTTTTTGTTTAGATTCATATTTATAAATGTTGAATCTGACCCTATCGTAAGAGGTATGGGGGAGGGGGGTCAGAGGTGAGTGTCTGGACTATGTATCTGGAACAGGCCATCTCTCTCGACCAATGGGCGGTGAGGAGTACTGTGAACTGAGCGAGCTCGGACCGTACGTCACCTCCGTGGAGCGCGTCAACACTCGGTCAGTTGCGGTGGTAGCGTCGCTTGGTCTACTGGCGTCGCGTCGGGCTCTTTGCGTCCACGAGACCAGGTATGGGCGGGCTCAAAGCTGCTAGAGGAGCATTCCAACAAATTATTTCAATTAAAGAAACTAACAATTGTTTTTATATACAGAAATAATAATCTAAAGAATTGTATCTAAGACTAATATATTTAAAAAAAATATAGACAAAATAAAATGTAAGGTTTTGACATTCGGAGTCGTTTTGAGGCGAATGATATCTAGTTAAATTCTTCCGAAAGTAAGGGCAGGGGTGAAGAGGTAATATGATACTTATTTTTTATATATTTAATGATCGGTATTTTGGAACCCTAATATATTAATTTTGCATCGCAGACGGGGTACTAAAACCAGGAGATTGTTGGTCTGAATGCAAGGAGGGCTCTAGTACAGCATCTCTTTGGCGCCCAACAGAGGTCTAATAACCTCAATGTTGACTTAAGATTCGTGTTCATTGATACTAGGGCTACTTTATTACTCCTTTCACACCTTTGTTATTTGCCAGAACCTTCACCACCGCATCAACACGTTTTTTTTTTGTTTTTTCAAATCCTATCTTGAAAAGGAAAAGAAACAATTACTATGTCAAAAGTCTTTGGATGAGATGAGCATATATCTAATACTGGTTTGAGCAGTGGCGTACCTGAATATTTGACACCTAGCATAATAGCATAACCTAACCTGACCTAACCTGACCTAACCTATGCAATAAAATTAATAAACGTCCGAAAAGATACACTAACAAGAGTTCGGATTTGTTCTGGGATCTTAACTTCTGTGCACGTGCGCACACTTACCATTAAAAGCTATCGGTGACTTGCTAACCTTTTAGAATAATAGTCCACTCTTTTGGGGTGGGGGGGGGGGGGGATTTTTTTTAAGGGAAGGAAAAATATTTTTCCTAACTACCCATATTATAGTTAAGACCAGGGCTGCCTTCATCATTCATAGGGTTATGGGCAAATTTAGTTTCGGAGCCCGTAGTTAAATTCTCTCTCCCCCCTCCTCCCCCACCGCCACAGAAAAAAAGTTTTGGTCTGCACTTTTATACAAATTTTAAGCCATATAAGGCTAAAGCCCTTAAAGGTAATTAATTATTAATGCTAAAAGCAGTGTTTGAAAAAATACCGATTGGGTTTGCTTTCTCCCCAACCCTTGTTGGGGTTGAGCTGTGACCATTTTGAATTAAATCGGTTAGTTTGTTAATAATTTGTTTCTAAATCTTAGTGTTTCTCTTTTTTCACACATTGTCTCCAACATTTCGCCACGTCTTAAATGGCCTACCTACCCCTTCCTTTTGACCCATTCTCATACCTTCTCATTTGTACTGGCATTATCTAACAAACGTTTTAAATGAAGAGAAAAATTTGTCATTAAATTCCACAACACACTTAACAAGATATTCAAGAAATGTTTAGGTCATCATGTGAATAATTTTTTTTTTTGTTTATACTGGAGCAATATTTTATTTACTTTGGCCTACAAATGTTTTGCCATAAAAACTGCTAAAAAAATTGATTGTTTCTCCTTTCCCCTTCCGTACTGCCGTTGTTTTTTGACCCATAACGGGACAGTCAGCGGACGTGAGTCGTTCATTCGACCCCGTGCCCCCCCCACCCCCCTCACTGTACACCTTACTTAGATTCGAACCTTGGCCTTCCCAGTCGTAGGAAGTGATCTCTCGTGAGCCTAGCGCCCCCCACCCCCCAGTACACTTGACTTAGATTCGAACCTTGACCTTCTCAGTCGTAGGAAGTGATCTCTCGCGAGCCTAGCGCCCCCCACCCCCCAGTACACCTGACTTAGATTCGAACCTTGGCCTCCCCAGTCGTAGGAAGTGATCTCTCGCGAGCCTAGCGCCTTACACCGCGTCACCCTTAATGCGTGCGGTCACGAATGTCGCTCTGACCAAGTGTCGAGGAGTCTCATTGGTGTCAAGGTTAACTCCGGTACAATGTGCACAGCTCAACTTCTGTCTGCCGCACTTTGATTTTTAGATCAGAAGAGTTAAATAAGAATAATATAAAATAAAACCCACGGTTCAGGGTTTGGTTTCAAGTCCACGGATTATTCCAACACGTGCACGAGGCGTATCCGGAGAGGAATGTTAACTCAGGCATGACTTTATCTTTTTCTGCGCTCTCTGCATTGGCTTTTTGGACTTTACCAGGGCTCGTGTCAAAGTTCATGTGCTTAAGTAATTTTTAAAGAACATATGGTTCTGGTGCGTTGAGGAAAAGCTGGGGGAAGGCGTAGTTGATTTTGTCGTCCCTTTCTTCTTAAAGTTAGCAGATAATTTTAAATCTCACAACGGAAAACAGATATGTAATGTGTGTAGGTCAAGTTATATTCTTTGGATTGAAAAAATGACACGTGGGCACGGGAATCGAACCTGATACTTTTGGCTCAGTACACTACTGCTCTAATCACTGATATAGCCAGGAATCGTCCCGTGCCTGGGCCAGACATTTTTGGGAAAGTAATGATAAAAAAAAAAGATTAAAATCACCTCAGACTACCTGGGAGAGATTTGAACCACAATCTTGTCACCAGAAAGACAAGTCGATACTGACGCCTTTGTTTGCCTACCCAGCATTGTGGGCAGGGCCTCTGAGATGAATTTTGTAAGGGGGTACACATTTTTTTCTCGGGGCCCTGTTCCATTTTGTATTAATTTTGTCTAAAAAAAAAGAATAATTAAGATCAGCGATCATTTATATTCTTTTATATCTAAATAAAAGGCACACTTAATAAAACGCACAATATACCTACAGTAATAATTTAATAATAGTAGTAAATTGTGGAAATGTGAATGGTAGTCTTCAATATATTGAAACATTTTAAGATTCTGGAGAATTTCCAGGCCCCTTTTGGACGCCTGGGTACGTGTACCCCCTGGCCCCCGCCCCCTCATAGGGCCTGATTGTGGCCCAGTATGGTGCATTATACTGGTATTGAGACTGGACAGTTCCAGCCGGCTGCATTATTTCTACACGGGTTTCCCTCATTAATCTCAAGCATATTCTGGTACCTTCTATATGAGTAAATTAGCCGTTAACATTTTTTATATGGTAGAGTAAAATGTTAAAACCAAAATAGCCACTTTTTTTTAATTGCGTTCTAGTTTTTCATAGTAAAAATCATTTTCTTTAACATTAGGTCGCTCTTAGAAAGTTAAACCAAAACATATTGGTAATTTTTTTTCAAAAGGTTTTTGGAATCTTCAAAAAGTACATTTTTTGATTAAGGATTCATTCGAGCTCAAATACACAAAAAAATTTAATGTTTGGTATTTACTGAATTTCGATACGAAATCCTAAACGTTGGCCAACCACGTTTATAGACCGGGGTTACTCCGAAAACCTAAGCTGTGTAATCACTATAGTGGACTGGTTTTAACCAAAAATAACTCTTCTAAACGATTTTCGATCAATCCATTAAGACTGGGCTTAACCCTCAAAAACCTCCTAAACCATGTTCAATCAATCCATTAGACAGACCTTACCCTATGTAACCCTTCATGAGTGTTCAATCACACCATATGTGACAATTGGTAGGAACTCATCACATATTGTTCTAAATACGCTGATATTTAAATCATCTTTAGCATTGGTTAATTTATCTGTGAGGTAAGGCACTTAGAAGATTGATTGAAGTTATGTACCAGAAGCTTAATATTCCACTTGTGTAAAGTACCTAAAGAATAGATATTGAATACACCCTTATATATATTTCCTGAACATAGGAATGATCTCTATTCTAGTCGTATTAGGGCATAGCATTTTTCCGATGGCTACCAGTTTCACTCATTTTGCGACGAAAGGGTGGGCGAATCCATCTATGAAGCTACCGACCACACGAGTAGAAAACCTCCCCCCCTCCCCCTCTTTAAACACGTGCGCACGATAGTGATCTGTCACTTCTCGTTATCACCGTCCATATCGGTGTTGTGTAACGATTGTTGTCCCAATGGTCACTACGCTGGACTTGGTACCGCAGGGGAAAAGGACAGATGGATCCAACTATAAGATTGTGTCGGCGAAGGTGTTGTTGCTTGTTAAACAAAAATACACATGACGTACTCGCGATGGCCTTAACCTGCGGACAACTTAATGATCATACACGGTAGATTTTTTTATTATTATCTATACATTGCAGAACTGGTAATATATTTCACGGCAAATACCAGTTATGCGATGTATAGACACGATTGTTACATAATTTATGGTAATATGTACAGGTATCCCACTCGAAGCAATATATTAAACATATTTATTATTATTATTAGCACCGCGTCTTACTTCCCGTTAGAGTTAAACGAACTTACGCTAATGTATAATGGTAGGGTGGTTGTGAGATTAAATGGAGGACCTACAGTTTAACGTGGGATCCGAACCACGGTGGAGGCCTGGCATTCTCCACATGTTTCTAAATATTTAACTGAAATGAAATATTTTTATCCGCTGCGTCGGTGCATCGTTGTAAATAACTTGTTTACCGTCACGTTCAATCGCGTGGTTTAAATTCGTCGGTCGCCATTTTGAAGCTTTGTTCGTTACACGTTTTGATAAAAGTAGAGTAAATATATATATTTTTTAAAGTGGAATAAGACGATAAATAAGTTTTGTCAGAACTCAAATGTGGTTAACTATCACATTCATACATTACCAACTGTTTTCATTAGTTATCCAAAGTGATATCAGCTGTTGGCGTAGTGATATATTAGGGACTACTTCTAGTAACATTTTGAACTGTTGTCAAAGTACACTAAGGTCGTGAATGATTGATACATATGAAGACTATATTATTTATAAAAAGTTTAAATCTCCCTATTAAAGGTTAATTTTTCAACTATTTAAATAAAAACCGAGGTTTAACTATGTTAGATAACTAATGGGGATCACATTAAAACAACTGTAAAGTTTAATTTCAAATTTACAGAGAAGTTTTAGTACCTTTGCGCTGTACTCCTATAAATTCGATGTCTTTGCAGTAAAATTCATTCTTCTATTCATGATCTTTATTTCTATTAGTCATTAATCATGATGGCAGTTTGGGATTTAGACTCGTGTTATCTTGGAAACAAATTTCCCACACTGTCCATTTATTATAATTTGAGTATATGTGAGTATGTGAACTTGTCTTGTGTAAACTACCTTGAATACAAGACTTATATAAAAATTCCAAAGTTTGTTTTTATAATTCTCATAAATTTGAGTCAAGTCACTCACTTTTGTTTGTCCCCTTCGACGTGAAAATATAGCAACGACCAACCTTGAAACAGTGTATTATGGGAAATGACTGATTATATATATATATATATATATAATATTTGTTACGTCGTCAATTTTGAACACTTTGCGAATATCCCTGAAACAGAACAATTTGTTTTTTGGAGTTTTAGAAAGTCTGTATTTTGAATAAACACGATTATGTTACATAATTTATGGTAATGATGCATACTAGAAATTGTTTTTATAACTAGTTAAAGTAACCGGTGCGGTGTTCTAACCACTCAACTTTATTCTTTACTTCAGGCAAACAGAAAACTGGTAATTTTATTTCTTAAGACTCAGTTTTTATCTTTCTTATTCTTTAATTATATTACTCCTTAACTAATAAAAAAAAAATTAATTTGCAAATCAACCTTGGTTGCATTTCTCTTGATATGGTCTGGCACTGATTGCAAGGACACGGCCGGGGATCCCAAGGTGTGAAATGATCGAGGATCCGATGAGTTAACAACTAAGGAGCCGGAAAAAAAATTAGTGAAAATGGAAATATTTGTGAATTTGACAGTTTGAAAGCACAGTGCATAGAACATGTAAATTGAAGATTTTAGTTAACTGATTATAAACACGTGACATACACCTTGAAACACTTAAGTTTTACTTGTGCAAATTTCCCCGCTGAGCACGAATCGTCCTGTTTTATAAATCAGTTAAATTACCTCCAACTTTCCAGTTTTATGATCAACGAATCTAAGTTTTTTCATTCTCCAATCAATTCTTGTGTGGAAAAATAGTGACTTCTAGTAAACACGAGGGAATTTCGTAGTGATTTTGAAAGTGTTGATGATAAGCACACTAGTATTTCTAGTATTATCAGGTGTTCTGTCTTCCGGCAGGTCCTTTACCTTGTCCAATTGGAGACCTCGACAATATCCTATCAGCAGCTTTATTTTTTATTAGATTCTTTAACAAAAAATGTAATTAACAAACGTCATAAAACTTGTATTACCGGGCCACGTTGTCTAGGTTTCTAACTTGGGGCTTCACGCCATCTTTATTTGGTGGTCACTTGTTCTAAGACGTCAGGCTTGCAATAAATGGGATTGCCATGTTCTATGTTTGTCCCATCCCTCGTGTTAAACTAGCTAGATTTCACCTAAACTGCTCATCTATTGGTTCAAAACTGTTTTCTACTATAAAAAAAGGACCTCACTTATTTAAATCGCACCATATATTAAAGTTTAGCGTATGCTGTTAAAACTAAATACACAACCTGAAAAATAATGTTTACAGGACGCTACTTTTAAATTGTAATTCCATTATTTAATTTGTGTGCGTCACAAATTATGATAGTTGTCCACAGGATCATTATTAATTCTAGAATACCATTCCATTACTTAAAAAAAATGACCAACCTGTGAACGGGTCTCTGGTTTGATTCTTGTCAAATGTCATTCTTTCACTACCATTGAAAATTTATCAGAATTAAGTCAACAAAACATTTCACCTCTATCTTGAAAACCATTTTAACTTGGAAGAGTTGCATATTTGCCCAACTGTTATTTTTAAATCATCGCGTCATGAATGCTATCTTGAGTTTAGCGCCTACATACTAACTACGCTAATCTGATGAAAGTAACATTTTAGAGATAATCTAAAATAACTTGCATATAATTTTGTGTATTATATAACCCAAATATGTAGAGATGAAGTGGGGGAAATAATCACCATGTTAAACTTTAAAATCATTAAAAAAAATAATGCTTACGTAAATCACAGTATGTGATTGTTTACACAGTTTGTCCCAGAGTTCAAAGACGAGGTGTTAAAATCTCTTTCTAAATTGTTTTCTAACAAACGTGTGACTTAACAATTTGTTCGAACTATCACAAAAGGGGGCTGTCTGTGTGTCTGCAGGTGTGTTACTTGTTTACACAGTATATTATCTTTCCGCTATCTTAAGCGCAATCTCTTTATGTAAACATGTAGCGAGTGCTCGCTCTTTGGACCTGGAGTTTGTTGCATTCGGCACTTCACTTGAGAACCCTTAATTTGTCATCAAGTCTACTTTGTGCATTTAAATAGTCTTTTTGTGTTGTGCTAGAGATAAAACTTGTTCAAATGACGTAATATTTAAAACAATGGCTGTTTTAAAAGCCCCTATTGGTTTTTATTTTAAATTATTCATTGTTTAGAATTTTACTGGATCATTTAGAAACATGACATGCAATAAGGTTTTCATGCACGGCACTTAACTCTTGTTGTTTTTATTCTAAGAAGGCCGCTATGTTTTATTTTAAGGCCTCTTCAGTAAACAAGAAATTGTTGCGCAGACTTTTAGTTCTAATGCAATATTTAATTAAACAATACGTTATTTCAAAATACGGTTCACGATAAGATAGTCTAAAAGATCCAACAGGACTTTTTTCCTTATAAACCCTCTAGTTTTTGAGTTTTAGTAATAGATATACGTGTGAATGTGAATTAGTTAATTTTCAACGAATTTTTAAGCATATTTGTGAAGTTATAAGACCATACTTGATGAAAATAAGTTCTCTTCTTATTGACATGTTTGGGTTGTTGGTAAAGGGCGAAAGGGAGTATAAGCTCGGATATAATAGAGGTACAGTAGCCCCATGGCTTCTTTGGTGCTGACTGACAGCTCACAGCTGACTTCTGAGTGCTTTAAAAAGTTACCAGACCAAATTATGTATCCCTACGCCGAACCATACGATCTGCAAAAAACATAGGTTCATCAGCTGTCATTTCTGACATCTAGGTATATACCTAAGTGTTGATTGTCATAAGTCAGTTGTGAGCTGTCAGTCAGCACCAAAGAAGCCACGGGGCTACTGTATCTTGAGCCGTGTCTTTTGTAAGACTGAGGCTGCTGTCTTAACGCCATCTAATTAGAATTATATATACATATTGAGGTCTTAATTTCACATGTTTCCTTGTCCAGGTGTCCAACTAAACTCGTCTAAACAATTTCATCAAATTTGGTAACTATTTTAATTGTTTTTTACTGTACATTTTCGTATAGATATTCCAAATTTTAGGAATTTATATTGAATGCACTTGTGGATTCGCGCACTGGTGTTGAAGTCTACATATGATTGGTTGTTAGAAAGTGCTACGGGACGTAGCGGTTTAGTGTTTTGGAGCAGTCCTTAAGACTGTCCCGCACCTTTTCGCCATGTTTCCCTAATTTATTGTGCAAGTAAACTATTAACGAACCGCTTCGGTGTCCGCGTGGCTTAACGCGCTACTCTCGCAGTAGATTAGACTGCCGATGACGGAGATCGAGGCTCGATGAAAATTCTAGTACATTTCCTTTAAATATAGCCTTCCTAATCTCTAAAACTACTAACGTGATTAGTGCATACGCGATTAGTCCGAGCGGGTGGAAAGACGCGGGCGCTAAAAAAAACTAAGGGTTATCAAGAAACTATTATGGCGAATATTAGCCAAATAAACTTATCGTGGACTGTTTGCGTAATTTGGTTGTAGCTCAGACCATAGTTTTCAGCGATGTTGAGTCATTCACTCATGCGCATTAGGGTCAAGTCTTAAATTGGTAATTTTCAGACTTACTAAGGTAATATTAAATTATTAAAAACAAGTGTAGAGAAAATGTATTAGATTTTTGATGTATATATTCATATGTTGAAAATATGACGGGTTATTTCAATAAACACATGACTTTTATCATATGAACTATTTTCTTGCATTTTCTAGTCACATAACGAGGATTAAAACTTTGCTTAGGTGCTTTGTAGTAGATGTATAACTGGCTATATCATAAGTTTCCATAAGTATCTCGTTAAAATATCCCTAATCTATCAAGAAAAAATCATCCATATGTGAAGTTCATTAGACATAGTGTGTACACCCCACTTTCCTACACCCGTTAATTTTCTCTTGAGATTAGGTTTTAAATTGTGAAAAAAGTTTATATTTAAATCTGATTAGATTTCTAACAAAATGCCAGACTGCAAAGAAAGTTTTGTCTAATGGTCCCAACACCAGAGATGCTATCTTTTTAAACTTTTTTTTTTTAAATTTGACAAATATCAAAACGTAATTTCGTTTGAAACTCTTTTTCCTAAGCTATGTCGTAAAACTTTACCTGTCCCTTGTATCACATTTTGTACCACACTCGTAAGTAAACAGGCTTAACTGTTGAAAATATACGTACGGTGACTCCCATATTTTATTCACTCTGCCTTCCTTAGTGATGCTTCATCAACATACAAAACCTTATCGCAATCTTAACGGATTGACGAGATTAACTTGTCAAAGGTGTAATGACTTCCATATATAAATCTTTTAAGGGTTTTATAAACTAATTTTGGGAGGAAAACATGATTATGTGCACTTATTAAAAATACTTATCCTTTTTCACACGTCTTTTGATGAGCGCGTTTACATAGCGAACTAAGTTTGGTTGGAAAATGTTTTAATCGGGGAAATTAGGGTCTCGTCATTAAGCATTGAATTACAAGCTAGGGAAATTTGTGTTTATTTCTTCTAAGAGTTTGTAAGTCGTGTGCTAATCAGGAATATGGAATCAGTACATCAACCTTTTTAACTCCCATACGATATCTTTTTTACAGTTTGTCCAACCCCTCCGAAGCTTCTTTGTTGTTGTGGATAAATATTTTAATAAATTTGTCATTACAAATTACAAATATTGCTCTTGAAAAATGAAAAGTTAAAATGATATGTTTGCCATGTATTTTTATATGAAAGGTTTTATTTTGAAGCCGGAGTTTGTCGGCTAATTTCTGCTGACTCCCCACGACAGCTCAAGACTCCACGCACGGAACTCTGTTCTCAACAATAGCACGTGAAACATCTAACTAATAACACTTGGTCTGGGATACTACATTTTACTTTTGGAGGCAGATACACTAATGGTGGGAAATGTTCCACGCAATATAAATGTCAAGGAGCCTTTTGTCATACGATATTCCATTAGTGGATATTTGAATTGCTGTCATTCGCAAGTTTGTCAAAACTTTGATTGCTTTATTGTTTTTAGCATAATGTTTAGTTAACTACGGTTTGTTCTGATATTGAATATATATAAAATGATTGTTTTGAGACCTGCCACAATAGTTATAAGAGTTATGTGCACATATTTGGATAAGATTTTAGCAATAAAACTTTAGTGAACATGCTATAATATTTTGAGAGCTTTAATTGTTTTATAAACACATTCACTAAAGTATTCCAATAATAAATATAATTTTTAGAATAACTTTAAAAATGTGGCGCTTAAATTTCTAAAAGGTGCTTCTTAACGTGCAGATATATTTATTAAAAAGAGAAATTTCACAAAAACTAAGACTTTTTCCATTTTGAAAAGTGAAATTTATCGCCTCAGAATAGTTTCCAAATCTTATCGATAAAATACTAATTATGAAAGCTTTGACCAATAAAACCAATGACCTTGAATTGACAATACCCGCAATTGTGTCCAAAAATCTTTTAAGAGACGCGTGAAATTTCGTCAGACCAAAGTTTCTTACAACAAATATATATCAATTAGGGCGAAGATTTTTGTTGTGTTTTTTCTATCCATAACCTTGATGTACTTAGTTTTGAAAGCCAAAAAAATAAGTTAATATTTTAATGCGGCCCGCAATTTACGATCGTTAATTAGGTTAGCTCAAAGATTTCTGTTTTATCTAAAGATTAAAGGATCTACGGGTTCAGATTGTAAATTTAGCTATATTTACTATTGATCTTTTCACTTATTATTTAACTAGACATAGACCGTCAGAAGTCAGCTGTGAGCTGTCAGTCAGCACCAAAGAAGCCACGGGGCTACTGTACCAAGTGACATTCCATTCTTCAGGCGGAGGATTCAGCATTCATTCTCAAAAGTTATCTTTCAAAAATATATTTAATTTTAAAATGAGTTTATTTAATAATTGTTTGACCAATTACTTAAGATTCAGGTAAAAAATGATAGTCTAGATTATTATTAGTTACCCAAAAAATGCATTCACCACGTTTTAAGTTTTATTATTTAATGCAGGGTAACGATTAAAGGTTCCAACATATTTAATTTCTATCTTTGGTTAAGTCACTCATATAGGGCTGATTCAATCTAACTAAGACTTGGCTTGGGAACGAATTGTGTCGGTAAAATTTGCTCTTACTTCAAAGTGCTTAAATTTATGGCAGGGTGTCTACCATTCGGGAAAATCAGGGAAAACGGGAATTAGCCGGGAATTTGAAGTGATCGGGAAAAAACGGTAATAAGTCGGAAATTTGGTAAATCGCAATAAAAATCCGGGAAAATTATATTTTACTCAAAATATGATTTACAATAATTGGTAAATTGTCATTTTTTGTTTGTAGCTGTGTAATATATTTTTAATTCCTAGTAAACAATTTTAATTCAAATTTTAAAACTTATTATTAAGGGGGGGCGAGTTAGAAGGAAATTACATACTTTTTAGTCGGGAATTTTAGGAAATGATCAGGGAAAAGGTCGGGGATTTCATTGGTCAAGTTTAGTAGACACCGTGTATAGTGTCTGGATGAATATTGATTTATAAATCTAATCATTGTGACTAGACGCTTGTCAAACGAACCGTTATTAGAATGAGTCTTGTTTCGAAACTTGGGAGCGCCTACTTTTAATACTTTACACCCCGCTAGTACAAACGAATGTAATCACTTATTATTATGATGGATAGCGAGCGACCCGTCCGTAAGTTCACGCGGAATGGACTGACAGGTTAGTATGCGAGCTTAAAAGACTGAGTTTGTTGACACTCAACTGGGCCATAGCAATTAAAAAAGGGCCGCGAGTCGTGACTTGACCGTCCCATTTGAGCTGTCCAAACGGACAACATGTCGGCCTTGATCGGACCAACAAGTTTTCTCTATATTTGATGGACGGGTGGACATTTTACGGCTCCAAGAACTTTACAAAAATGTAACTGTCATTAAAGTGAGGAATTTTTTTATCCAACCTTTCGCGCTCTTGGTAGATTTCCGGGTGATAAACTCTCACCTATAACCTAGACATTATTTATTTAATGTCGGCAATGTCTTGCTGTTATTAATATTCATCAATTAACTTACCGTATTTATGTACAGTAGTCCCATGGCTTCTTTGGTGCTGACTGACAACTCACTTCTGACGGCTTTTAAAAGTTACCAGGCCAAATTATATATCGCTACGCCGAACCATGTGATCTGCAAAAACATGTGCTTAGCAGCTGTCACAATTTAGGTATATACCTAAATGTTGACTCAGAAGTTAGCTGTGAGCTGTCAGTCAGCACCAAGGAGCCATCGAGCTACTGTAGGCAGTTTTACCAATACACAATAATGGAACCAAGTAAATTTACCGGTTAACACTTTGGGGCCTTGTGAATTCAACACGGAACAGTTAGATTAGTGGTTACACCTTCGATTGGCTAAACGATTATCTAAATTAAATTTTATAACCACATACCTAGTTAAATTAATTGTATAAAGAGGATCTGTTCAGCTTTTGGCAGCAAAACACGTAAAATTGATTGGTGCGATTGAAAGGCTGTTTGTCAATCCACACCATAATTTTTTCTTATACGCCAGTTTGAAATTGATTTAATATGCACGATGTTTGGTCACATTGATTGGTGTACAGTGGGACTAAAAACTAGTAGACTTTTTATGCTCTGGCGTCGTACTATCCGGCTAATCTTCATGAGTTTTAGGGCCAGTTTCTTAGTCAAACTTAGTACGCCTCAAGTGCGGCGCTATATTGAATACATGATGACACCTACCTAAACCAGAATGGAGTGGGCTGTTTTCGCATAGGAAACTGGCCCATTCCATTCGAGTTTTAGGTAGGTGTCGTCTTGTATTTAGTGTAGCGCCGCACTTGAGGCATACTAAGAAACTGGCCCTTAATTCCGCAATTCATCAATAGTTGAGTCTATTAGTGTTAACTTTAATTTCACATACACAATCGGTATTAAACTAAAGGTAGTCTTTCTGTTTATTAAAACGTAGAGGACATCTCATTTAGATGGTACGCGGGTTTAAATTTCGTGCTAGTTTTAGTCTAATTTTTCCCTTTTGGCGAAAAAGTTGTTATTCAAATCCCAGCCGCGTAAGCAGTTTTTTTCCCCTAAAATTATTTTCCACTTTACTTTCATGCAAATATGGATTAATTTCCTGTAAAATTTTGTCTTCCTAATCTTTCTTTACCACATAACCCGAACTATTGAGACGCGGTGAAAAAAACTATATCTCGGTCCACGTCCACCTGGAGTTGTGAAGGCAACCTTGAAATACAAATACCTGTACTCTCTGACGCCATTGGTCTGACGATGACTTGTCCGAATACGAAACAAAACACTCCGCTTGACGATTAATTTGTGGTAGGCAGGGATTACAACTTGGTCAGCTAAACTGCCACAGGCAAGAATATGCTTCTCTATCTATTTTCACTGACGTGTTATTTTTGGAAATACAGTAGTGTCGATAACTCTGTGGACTTAAAAGGTGTAGATCTAGTCTGAATTTCGAAAATTCAGTGCCTATACCGATAAAAAAAAAAGCATGGATAGGATACTTATTAACTCTGTTTTGAGGTATAAACATTTGAATTTTATTCATACGAGCCTACATTGTTTTGTTGTTGTTGCTAAATATCACAAATTATGAAGGAATATATTAAGGCAAAAATACAAGGAAAAGGTTTCGCGTTTTTAAAAAAAATTAAGGATTAAGGACAGTTTTTTGGCGGTTTTCTGATATTGT
>CABFOV010000143.1:192519-203618 GCA_902141375.1 Timema poppense
CCCCCCCCCCCTACACACACATAAACGCGGAGTTTCGAGAAACTTGCCCGGCTTAAATCTCGGTTGCGACGAAGTTTGAAATCGGTGCTTCTTTGTGTTTAGCGTGTATATAAAAAAAACTCAATCCCAATTTTCATAGGTAGGGCCTTATATCATTCTACTAGAACAATGTTAAAATATTCTTACTTTCTAATCATTTGTCAGATAACTGTTTTAGGGCCAGTTTCATAGTCAAATTTAGTACGCCTCGAGTGCGGCGCTACACTAAATACAAGACTACACCTACCTAAACTCTAATGGAATGGGCCGTTCTCGCATAGGAAACTGGCCCATTCCATCCTGGTTCAGGTAGGTGTCGTCAAGTATTTAGTGTAGCGCCGCACTCGAGGCGTACTAAACTTGACAATGAAACTGGCCCTTAGTATCTGTTGGCTTAAAGATATACTAAAGGGTTCTTCCTACCGAAGTTGGACTGTGTAGATTCTTGAGTTTCCTTCCTGTTTCCGAATATCACTACTGATTAGTACGTGGTGCTGATATGACTCAGTACGGTGTCGCCGCGCGCGGTCAAAGGACCGACGGATGTCTCGCGTCTGTCTGATAAGGGGAAAGGGGGAAGATGCCCTTCAGCTACGGGTCCTTTAATAAAGTTTGAAGGTCATAGCTATGAGGGACTCAATGAAAGTTGGTGGGAAAGGGGGAGGGGGCGGGGTTCTGGTTTGAGCTGTTTCTTAAGGGGGTGCTCCACTGTCTTAGTCCTTGTACCATTCTTTAAGGTTGTTACTATGCTCCAGCCATCACTTGCTGGAATTTTCAGAACAAATGCAGTCTGCTGATTTTATATTTATATAGATGTGCTACCATACAAACCCCACTCCAGGACAAACTAGATCACACTAGGTTAAAATTATACATCCTAAGAGCTTCACAATGTGCTAGTTTATTCTGAGTTTAAATTAGTTAATTCTGAAATTTTGGCACAATTTATGGGATAAATATGTGAGGCCTATAATTTTATCATGTCTAGGTTAGGTTAGCTAACCTAACACTGTTGTGTGAACTGTGCATGATGAAAGATGTCCCAAGTTGATTCATCGTATGGGGTAAAGAAGGATGAAGACTAGTATTGCCTGAAAGATCAGGCTGTTTCTGTTAATCCTACGAGTGACAGGATGTATCATTTCGGCATAGTCCAGTCTGGTTTGGACGATTGCATATATATCTTGTTTTTGTGATTCTACAAACTCTGGAAAATACATTAATTTAGTTTGCGATTGTGTTGTACTAGAGTTAAACTAATTTAGCAAATTCTTCAATGGTTATATATATATATCATGTAGCAGTAAAATGTTCCTGATGGATATTTTTTGGTTTCAGCCACATGAATAAAATGTTTGAAGAAAAGCAGTGAGTATTTGACAAAATTTTCGATATTGTTGGCATGAAAATTTTGTTGAATGCTTTTGTAGTAGTAGTAGTGTGTACACTAATACACTATTTGCTTAGTGCATGTGCATTTCTGCTAGTTGAATAAACATTTTATAAATATTCACATTTAATGCTGTTTAACTTTATTATTTTTATAAGTGAGCTACTTTTTAGAAGCATGTGATTTGCTTGACTCTCTCTCTCTCTCTCTCTCTCGCTCTCTCTCTCTCGCTGATGGCTAAAATTTCCTGTTTGAAGAAGTAGTCAAACATGTTCTACTTGTTTTAATATTGTTTTGCTTTAATAGAGAATAACTAGTGTTTCTGGGTGCCCAGGGCGAATAATAAAATGACATCACTTGGAAATAATTGTTTAGGTGTGTGTGTATTTTTATATTGGTGATAAATATGGCTGTCTTTTTATATTCATGCTAAAACTAGTTTCTCGTTAGCATACTGGTTGCAATATAAGAATGAACGACAGTAATTTTTTGTTAAAATGGATCTTATATAGTGTTGCTATTATTATAAACGAATCTGGCCCTGGGCCACTTTCTTCTTCCTGGTCTCGCCCTAGCTACACTCAATAATATTTTTCATATTACTCATGTTTCTAAGAGAACAATATGTAATTGACAACTATAAGAAATAATAATTTTTAAGTTCCGTGGTTAAACATTTTCCTTTTTGCTAGCCATCAATGTTTGCAATATTCAGATTGGCTCTTAAATAAAAGGTTTAACTGTACATTTTTAAAACATGAAAAAATAATCACACAACGTTGCTAAAAAAAACTTTACCTGGAACTTTGGGTAATTTCACCGCTTTTCTGTACATTGTGAATAAAGTATATAGTTTATTATAATTTGTTGTGTTAAAATAATATAAATGGAAATGTTTTGTGATAAAAAATTAGTGGGGGGGGAGGGTATTTCACATCTAGAATGAGCATGGAATATTTGTGAATGGGCATAGCGGTATTAGATGAGAAACTTATTAAATGGAAAGTTGCCTGAATTAATCTTCAGACACCCTTGAGGGATATTGGAGAATATAAGGTCACCATTTGAAGAAAATTAGTTGATAAATTTTGGCTGAAAAGTTTTTGCTATAAAAACTGAAACAATGGCTTTTACTCAGTCACCTCTTCCAACTTTGACTGCACACAAATTACTTATCACTCCTAACTTTTATGAATAATTTTATTTTTCTATACTACTTTGAAAATGTCTTGAAAAATTGTAATTTTGGGAAACCTGCAATTTTACATCACTAAATATAATCTCATAAGAGCTGTCACTCAAACCTCTCATGAAACAATGTAACCTTGTATAGCAATTAACTCTCTCTCTGTGTGAAAACTGTCTTGCACAGCAAAAGTAATCTTTCATCAAAGCATGTGTCCTTGTTCATAATGTTACATGGATGTCTAAAATATTTTGCACCTAGGTTTAATAGGTTGTGTAGTCTGTACACTGTCTTAGAGATAGTTTCATAGTGAGGGCCAGTTTCATAGTGAAGAGTTAGTACGCCTCAAGTGCGGCACTACACTAAGTACAAGACGACACCTAAACCAGAATGGAATGGGCCGTTCTCACATAGGAAACTGGCCCATTCCATTCTGGTTTAGGTAGGTGTCGTCATGAACTTAGTGTAGCGCCGCACTTGAGGCGTACTCAATTTGACTATGAAACTGGCCCTTAGTTAGTAAGTCATAAGTGTGGTGCTACACTAAATAAGAGGTCTACCTAGACCAGAATAGTATGGACCACCTTCATATGTGATACTGCCACCTCATTCCAATTTATAGAAAAGTGTCATCCTCTGTCTAGTATAGAACCCCTTACTCAGACTGAGACGCCTTCATGTATAGCTAATGTATATTAATTAGTAATGTACTGAAGTAAAAGGCTCTAATACAAATTACTTAATGGAAATCTTCTTTCGTATTATGAATTTATATTTGAATAAATTTGTAAATCAAAGCTATGAACATTGGTCCTAAAAATAAAGTTAAAATAATATCTACCATATATTGTTAAATAATATATATTTTTTATTATGAAGCAGGACTCTTTGACATTTTAATAGACTCTGACTTCACTCTAAATTGACTCAAGACTAAGATTCACTCCACAACCTTGTACATATACCCCGATTTTGGTTGGAAGAACAGTAGGGGAAATTCAAATTTATTTCTTTGCGACCAATATTGATAACAATTTACTATTTTATTTGTGTTATTTTATAGGTATTAATATCCATCAAAAGTGACAACTGCAGATAACACGACTTGATGTATGAATATATTAAAATTATTTTAGTAACTTTAGTAACTAACTTCTACTGTTCTTCCTATCAAAATCAACCTATAGATGTTAAATGTTTGTTACATAGTATTGCATGCTGTTGTAACATGCTATGCTGTTATAGTATTTAAAATAACTTGTGCTATTGCAGTGTTTGAAACAAATTTGATTTGCCTGCAAATAAAATTACCATGCGGATGACAGCCGTCATATATTGAGGGACCACTTAATGAGATGTGCTTGCCATTCACATGCACGTACATAGCATACTGTACTCATACCTCTAGAGTTAAAATGTGGCAGGCATTATTAGTTGTCAAATATCTACTAAGTTTTCCATATAGGACTTCCAGACATAATTTTTAAGTTTGGTATTATGTGTAATAGTTACTTGTTCATGTTTGTGCACAAAAAAGTCGATTATTATAGTTGATAAGTGAAGGTTTAACAAAATACATATCCATCATCAAATCATGTCATCAAAGCTGAGCTTATTGATTCTAACACTCAGCTTGTCTCTTAACCACTTGTAAAATTAAGTTTTGTAAAGATTATATCGCCCCTTAAGAGGTCAATTCATGCTTTTTCTTATAACCAATGGCATGACCTCGTACGATTTTTTTTTGAAAAAATTGATTTAATTACTCTAAAAGATTGTTGACACATAGTGTCTATAAAAATGGGCAGTTCTGCTGGAAAATAAAAACAAATTTTTTATTCCTAAATTGTGGCAACACTGAAAATGACATTTGGACATGTAAATTGAACCCAGTCCTTTCTTTAGTCTTGGATTGGCTGATGCTCTGCCTTGAACTATAATTGAAGATTGTTCATGAGCAAAGCCTAATTTCTAGATATCTCGGTAGTATATTATTTGCTCTCGTAGAACTGCAACCACCGGCGACTGGGGTCCGCGCTTACACCGTCACTCCTAAACTGTTTAGTTGTGCATGGATTCCTGTGTTCACGCATTATTTTTCCACTTATTTAATATTCCAATGGAAACCCAATCCATGCCTGTATGTGTAGTACATATTATTTACAAATGCCTTAATATATATTAGGTTTTCAACTTCAACAGTTGACTGTCTTAAAGTAATTTCTGAGAGATGTAGCTTTTCAAATAATTCTATACATATACTTCATTCACGGTAGGAGTTTACCTCTGAAAGGTCTTTTTTCTTACCAATGTCCTACTATATAATAGAGTTCTGGTAGGGAAAAAAGTCCTTTCACAGGTAAACTCCTACCGTGAACGAACTTTATTTATTTTATCAAGTATGTTTGAATAAAAATAGTCTTTAGCATGGGAGTCAATTGATGGTTATCAGTTTGTTTCAAGCCTTTTTGAATCTAATGAAGACATAATTTTTTATAATATTTTGTCGAACAACTTTTATTTATGGCATCTATGTAATGTATCAAGCTTTGTTAAAAAGTACCTTTTTTAAAAGATAAATCGGTGAATCACAATCACTAACATACTCCAGGTTAACGCAGTGCTGTCAAAAAGACTTGAACCCATTTAGATTTGAGTCTTAAATGCACCATTTGTTAATTCATCATGGATTAAAGTATTATTAAATTTAACCTTGATCTTTCACATAGTTGGATGATTCTTCATAAAGATTAAAATAGTTAAGTTTTAAGTAAGGACTTGAAGTGTTGCTAAAGCTCACATTAAATGAACATTTGGTTTATTTTGAAGTGGTGAATTTTTATTGTATTTATTAATATTGCTATAAATGTGTTCTTAGTGTTAATCTTTAACTAGCCTAGCTCATTTAATTGAAGGGAATTAATTGATATTTTTTTTGTTGGATAATATTTTAAGCTCTGTGAACTCGGCCACATAAACAATATGTGTTGTAGCAGGTAGCGTTAATCTTATCAGTATAAATTTCAAAGGTGAATTGATTATAAATATAGTACTTGACACATGCCTTGTTTGTGTTCTAGAAACATGGGTGCAGATGGATTCTGGGTCGTAGGCACCATAGGGGCCTTAAAAGCCTTAGCTTTCGTGTATGATGTACTGACATATCCTGTGTACTTGATACTACAAAGGCCGTGGGTAAAGAAGAGCTTGTCCGCCAGAGAGAAGGTAGATCTGCACTTGAGACCATCTTATGTTCGCAATGCAATGCCCCCCTCCCCCCATTCTTCTAAAGGGGGAGACACTTTCTGCAATAAATATTTTATATAAATAGCCAATAAGGCACATTGATATCGCGTAGATGTGAAGATACCGTCGATGAGGGGGAGAAGGCGGTTTTAATCCCGGCCGGGTGTATTGAATGTAGTTTGACTCTTTCCTTGCAAATGCGGGTGTACTTTATCTTTAATTCAATCTTCCTTAAAACAGTGTAATTGGGACATATGTGAGTAGTCTGAATAGGTGGTGCAACATAATTACACTAATGAGCACTTCAAATATCATGGCTGGGTGAGCGGTTGGCACTCTTGGCGATGTTATCCAGGAGGTTATATTTTATTTGAGACTGTCGATATATATATATATCAAATGGAAAAATATGAAAGTTCAAAATTAGCGTATGTATTTAAAAGGAATTTGAAAAAATATAAATTTGTCGGTAAAACAGATAGTTAATGGCAACTTATAAGGTTTATCATTTAGGCTTACGATGTGAGGATAAGTTTAGCAGCTAAACCCTGATTTTGGTAGTAACAATATCTGAAAGTTACTAAAACCAATTCTAATATTCATAAAAGTAATTATCTACAGTTGTTACTTTTGAGACATTATATTACCTTTAAAATAACACGTATAGTAAAATGCTATCAATGTTGGCCTCAAATAAATATTTTTGAATTTTCTCTACTTTTTTACAACTAAAATCAGGGGGATAGTTGACGATTTCATGTAAAATTATGGAAAACATTTTTCAAACGATGTTGTGGCTTTTGACAGGCTCGAGTGATCCATTCAGATGATGACTCTATCACATATCGGACAAATTTGGAGCCAGGTCCACTCCACGTCACGTTGGTACGAAGTGGAATCGATACGATGAGCAAGATGTTCCACTTTGTCGCCAAACTTCATAGCAACAAGCCGTGTCTCGGAACTAGACAAATATTGTCGGATGATGACGAAAAACAACCAAATGGTAGAATCTTCAAAAAGGTAAGTCTTTCTTTTATTAAAGTGTAATTTTATTACTTTTAACCCCCCCCCTTTCCCCCAATCCTTAATTTCATTTTATAACAATTTATATCAGTTATCTGGCTGTTGTAAAGTTTAATAACTAGGGAAAGTCTAATTAGTTTGTTTAGATAAACTGGTGCTGTAAAAAAACTGGCCAATATCTACTCTACTTGAATTATGCTCCTAAGTAATGTAATAAGAAACTGTTTTAAATGTAAGTTGTAGTAACCATTAATTTAGTGGATTTTTTTGGCAATTAGCAATTATTGTAAAAATGCATTTCCATGAATTAGCTTACTTTGAATTAGTTTCTCTCTTTGAGTTAACACATTAAAATATCAGTACTTTCACTTGTAATTATTGTACAGCTGCTTAGCAGGACAGTAATTGAATAATTTGTTTTGTTGACCCTACAAACTTGTTTCAGTACACTTTGGGAGACTATACCTGGAAAACATTTGAAGAAGTGGAAGAGGAAGCGGCTAGTTTTGGTCGAGGGCTGAGAATTCTAGGGCAGGAGCCGGGAATGAACATGGTGATCTTTGCGGAGACGCGAGCAGAGTGGATGGTGGCTGCACATGGATGTTTTAAACAAAACATTCCGCGTGAGTTGACATCTTGGCATTTATGTGGAGTTGGGGAAACTATTTTGTCAAATAAACACCTTTCAATGAAACTGTTGGGAATTCAAACCTAAAGTCTGTTCAGCGTAGGAATTGTTTTCTGAAAGGCCTTTTCCCCTACCAGAAATCTACTATATAGTAGGATATTGGTAGGAAAAAAGACCTTCAGAGAGTAATTCCTATCGTGAATGGAGTATATATGTCCATGTTACTGGCAAACCAGACATTTGGGGCCGATTTCAGTCATATCGAGTGCCTCGATCGAGGTGCTACTCTGAATACAGGACAAACTACCTATACCGGGATGGGATGGGCCAGTTTGTCAGACTTAGTACGTCTAGTACGTTGCTACACTAAATAAGATGACACTTACTTAGACCAGAATGGAATAAGCTAGATTCATGTGAAACGGGCCCATTCCATTGGAGCTTAGGTAGATGTCACCCTTGAGGCGTATTTAAGGCAGATTTCATAGTCAAACTAAGCCACTAATGTTGGTGTTGGTAGTTAAAATCAAATTTATGTGTTTACGCTTTGATTTTATTGGTCGACCTCTTGGTCTAGTTATTGATAAGTGTTTCCGTTTAATATAGTTACAGTGTTAGATTCCCAGCAGTACCACGAGTATTTTTTCCGAAAGGAACTGTTCCTCTGGTCGCGATGGTCCGGTAAATTAGGCCTTAAGTTGGGTTTACATAGTGCCCCAACCTAAGAAGTCTGTTCACCGCAAGTAGGCCTTGAATGTTTAGCAGACAAAACTATGGCGGCATCCGGGAGTAACAGATCACTTATATTGTAGTGAATCTTATAAGTGATGTATAGTCAAATAAGTTTAAATATTGTTTAATCAAAATTTACTTTTTAATTATGAGCTAAAATATATTGTTTTGTTCTAGTTGTAACAATCTATGCAACATTGGGAGAGGATGCGATCATTCATGGTATTAATGAAACTGAGGGGACTATAGTGGTCACATCTCACGACTTAGTACCCAAATTCAAGAATATTTTGCCACATACTCCTAAAGTTAAAACGCTCATATACATGGAAGACCAGTTAAAGAAAACTGAAACGGATGGCTATAAAGAAGGCGTGCGAATAATCTCCTTTTCTCAAGTGTTAAAAGATGGCAAGTCTTCTAAAATTGGTGAGTATTCACCCAAAATTTTCAACATTTTTATTTTTGATAAGCAATAAAGTTTTTTTTACATGGCTGTGACATGTAAAATGTTCTTAAAGCCCTATTTAAAAAAAATACCTGAAAGTTAATTTAGCATTAGAGTGAAAATCATTGCTTTTCACATTTGTACACAAGTGGGAATTTCTCAGTGTATACCTGTAAAGGGATTAAATTACCCCAAAATTCAATCCACCAGGAATTTAAATGTGCCGATTTAAAGTACTTTTTTCCTTAAGGAAACCTGTTTTTCCCATTATTTGACAAAATTTTATATAAAATTAGCTTTAATTCAGATTTATTTTTATTGATTAATCTTTGGTGGTATGAATTAATAAATAATTTAACTGCACAGTTAAATAGTAATTTTTTTGTAAGTTCTTGAAATTGGTTTCTGGTGATAAAGCAGTTAAAAATATTTTTTTGTCGAGTTGATAAGACTTTGCAATTTCCATTTTCAGAGGAAGTTCCACCGTCGGCCAATGATACTGCAATTATAATGTACACTAGTGGCTCCACTGGGATGCCCAAGGGGGTGCAGATCACGCATAGGAATATGATTGCAACCTTAAAGGCTTTCTCGGATTCTGTAGACATCTGCCCAGACGACATCTTCCTCGGTTTTTTGCCACTTGCTCATGTGTTCGAGCTGTTGACAGGTTAGTTTGGACAAAGTCTCTTTTTTGTTTTACCTCTATGGAGCCTTTTTTTACTTTGATGAGCCATTTCTTTGTTAGCTATTCTCTTTGACTTAGCTTTGAGGTGGATTTTTTCATACAGCCTGGCCTTCCACCACTTTTCCTCCTTTGATTTCTTCCATTCATCTCCTCTCACTAAAACACTTTCTGTAATCTGATGGCATCCTCTCCTAAATCCTCGATACATGACCGTACCATACCAGTCTTGCTCCCTCTACTATCTCATGTACTCCCTGTACCTAAACTCTTTCTCAGATAGCTTCATTCCTAATCTTGTTTCTCCTCGTGCTCCTCACAAACTTCATTCTTATGCTCTGACATTCAATGCCCATGTTTCTGTCACATATGTTACAATAGATATAAATTATACTCTGTATAACACTTCCATATAGCAGGTCTCTTACACACCTATAAAATAACTCTTCCTGTCCTCTTTTCATTAAATCCTCTTTTCCAATCTATTTCTTCAAAATATATATCTTGATGCTTAACACCCCTCTTTATTAAGTAATCATTGAAAGCTAATTTGTAGTCTGTTATAAACAATGTATTTTCTTAGATTAACATAATTTACATTTTTCTACTTTGAAGGAAGTTTTCTTGCCTATAATTAAAAAATTGGTCCTTACTCACCCATAGTATTGATTGGTACATGTATTATAACTAATTTTGTTGGTAGGGGAACCATGACTATCATTTGTGGAATGGAAAAGTCGTAAACTATTTGTCAGAGTATGTCGACACTTTGTTGGCAAACTTGAATAAGTTTTCTCTGACCGTCATTCAAAGTCCAATTTGGTGATTATTCAGATTTTCTGTATCTTAGATTTTTTACCCTTTGACTTAAATGGTTAAGGATTAAGAACAAGTCCTTTTTGATCTATTTGTAAAATGTTAATCAAAGATGACATGTTTACGTGAATAATTAAAATGTGGATTAAATCATATGAAATGAATAAAAGATTTGCTTTGTGGTCGATATTTATTAACTCTTGACTATCATTCATCTGTAGTTTTTAGTCTTGAATGCATGTATTTGATACTGAACATTTTTTAAAAACTGCATATAAATTTGTAAATTTCAACTCGAAACATTAAATCGAATGTTTCGCTGAAAGTGTATTGAACAAATCAGTTTAAAAGGCACGAAATTCTCTCACATAAAGTATTTTTTCAGAGTCGGTGTGTTTTCTTTGCGGTGTGTCTATCGGCTACTCGACTCCTCTCACTATGATCGACACTTCTAGCAAAATTAAAAAAGGATCAAAGGGTGATGCTACGGTTCTTAAACCAACAATTATCAACTCTGTCCCTGTAAGTTTTATTCTGTATGAATACTTGAAAATATGTTCAATTTCTTTATTTAACAAATGGTTTAAATTAGGAGGGACAGCCAGCACACTTACCTTGGTGATACTGGAGTAGAAATTGTTTAGATATAACACTAAAAAACACATTTTTAAGGACAAGCTTTCACTGTCACAGACAGCTTCATCAGGTCAGGAGAGTAGACTGATGCTTTTGGCTGAACTGTAAGGTTGACTGTCAGTTGACAGTTCAACCAAAAGCATCAGTCTACTCTCCTGACCTGATGAAGCTGTCTGTGACAGTGAAAGCTTGTCCTTAAAAATGTGTTTTTTAGTGTTATATCTAAACAATTTCTACTCCAGTATCACCAAGGTAAGTGTGCTGGCT
>CABFOV010000143.1:203636-224727 GCA_902141375.1 Timema poppense
CCAAAAGCATCAGTCTACTCTCCTGACCTGATGAAGCTGTCTGTGACAGTGAAAGCTTGTCCTTAAAAATGTGTTTTTTAGTGTTATATCTATACAATTTCTACTCCAGTATCACCAAGGTAAGTGTGCTGGCTATCCCTCCTAATTTAAACCATGATTCAGCCTGGTGCTCTATACCACATAACCTTCATTTAACAAATGTAACTGCTGCATGGTATGTGGTCTCCTATTAGACTAGACTGTTGAAGACCTTGAAATAGAGGTTCGATCCTGGTCGGGTCCGCTGAGGGTGGTTTAACTCTCCTTTCACACAAATGCGGGGTGCACTTCCTATATAAATAAAACTCTTGACAGGATGAGGATGGTAATACAGTATGCTTGACATAGTTTGGATTGAATCTGGAGAACAAAGTAATAAGGCCTGTTTAATTAATGGCTTCCAGGGTGCCTGGCCTGGTTTTGAATCTTGATTTCCCTCAAAAGATGACTAAACGTAATGATCAATACTAGACAGGCAGACACTACTTATTGACAAATGTTAAAATTTTAACTTATATCATTTAGGTTTTATTTTAATATTGGAGTTTCTAATCTGTTCTTAAAAATTTTGCAGCTAATTTTGGACAGGATATCTAAAGGAATTGCTGACAAGGTGTCTAAAAGTAGCGACTTTCAAAAAGCAGTATTTAGGTTTGCATACGATTACCGCAAGATGTGGATGAGAAGAGGATTTGACACACCACTTCTAAATCGGTAAGTAGAGATTTGATTATCAGTTATATTATAGAGGCCAATCAATTATGCAACCTAATTTTATTTAGCCTTTCCATTTTCTCAAATTTTTGTTTTTTTGAGTTTTTCTAATCTTGGTTTCTTCTCTACCAAATTGTCTAAATTATTTTTTTCTTTAAATATTTATTAGATTTTTCATATTGTTACTTGCTAAGAGATTTAGTGATATATTAAAATAAGTTTTATCGCTGCCATTGTGGCAACCCTGATCTGAAAAATAGGGTTTAGCTATCAGTTCAGCTAAATGCCTCAATCTTCCTCTGTCCTCCTACCTCTCTCTCTCTCTCTCTCTCTATATATATATATATATATATATATATATATGTATATGTATATTACACACACACACACACACATTAAGAAACTTACAACCATTTAGATGAACTATTTGTGTCAGGTTTGTTTTCGGCAAGACTCGTCAACTGTTGGGTGGCAGAGTCCGGCTAGCTTTGGCCGGGGGCGCTCCTCTCTCGCCAGACACTCACGAGCTCATCAAAGTGTGTCTCTGTGTGGAACTCATCCCAGGCTACGGACTCACGGAGACCTGTTCCTTGGCTACCGTGCTCGACAGTAAGGGCTTGCTTTGAAATAAATAAAACACTTTAAAACTATTCTAAGAAAAAATCGAAACAGAGCCAGGGGAATGAGCTTGGAATGGGTGCTGGAGTGTGGGTCTAAAGGGAATTCAATAGCCCAATGATAAAGAAGCGTCTTGATATGGTTTTGACATATTGAGAGGATGAGTGAAGATTGTGATGAAGCACATTCATGAAGCAAGTGTGCGGATCAAAGGGAAGGAATAGGGCATGTGAGGATAGGGAAGTGTGGAGAAAGTTAGTGAGGATGGATTAAGTACAGAGTTGTTTTTTTGATCTATATGAACAGTTTCTTGCCTACCCTGCAAGGGAACAGCGTTTTTAGGTATGTATGTAATGCTTAGGGCCAGTTTCATAGTCGGGCTAAGGACGCCTCAAGTTCGGTGCTGCACTAAATAAAAGATAACACCTACCTAAACTCGAATGGAATGGGCCACTCTCGCATAGGAAACTGGCCCACTCCATTCTGGTCTAGGTAGGTGTTATCTTGTATTTAGTATAGCACCACGTCTTGACTATGAAACTGGCCCCTAGATTGTTTTACCAAGTGTGGGATCTTTATTTAGATAGCATGAGGTTTGAATTATTGAGAAGGCCCATTTTTAATGTCTGATCAAATCTGAATTCTCACGTAAATATTTTTAAACCTGAATAACTAATCTGAGAATTTCATAAAAATTGATAATTTTTTTGTATCTACTTTGACTGTAAAAGATAAGAATAAAATGTCAAAGCAAAATATCCTCCCTACAAATTGCCTTTTATACCAAATAGATGCTGGCCGAAAAGGTTGAAAACTTGTTACTGTGAATCCTAGATGACCTTGGTTCAAGACTCGATCAACAAATTTTAATTTTTCAGGGCATGATATGAGCACTGGGAGAGTAGGAGGTCCAACAACTATGAACGACATTCGGCTCGTGGATTGGAATGATGGGAACTACAGGGTGACTGACAAACCGTATCCTAGGGGAGAAATATTGATTGGCGGAGAAAACGTCTCGCCCGGGTATTACAAACTTCCCGACAAATCAAGTGAGGACTTCTTTCAGGCTGACGGAAAACAATGGTTCAAAAGTGGGGATATCGGAGAACTACACCCAGATGGTGTGATAAAAATTATTGGTATGTACTATTTATTGAGGCCTTTTTATTAAAACATTGATTTTTATATTTATTTTAGTATTTATAATGGATTAAATCTTTAGCAATCACTACTTGGCCTTTTAAATGTGAACATTGATATAATTTGTCTTGAAATTTCTAATCGGCAAAAAAATTTAAAAAATTTTGAGCAGCAGATGCTTTTGTTACCTTAGATTATCAGAAAAAAAATTTGTACAAGAGCATTGTTATAATCCTACGATTTTATATCTATTAACCCAACAATTAGGCAAATGCATAAAAATTCTAGCTGGATTTCTTTTATTAATACATTCACTCAAATTTTGATAATATTAATTTTTAGTCTAATGAATATTAATTTTTAGTCTAATGAATATTAATTTACTTTTAACGTTTAAATAAACATGATTCTACGTAGGTTTCTTACATTAAAAAAAAATAAAGCTCCTTAGGTTTTTTTAAAACTACTCCCCTTTTACGGTCATTGTTTATACTCGGTAATCTTCCTACTTGTAAAATTTGCTTGACACAATGTTCCTTCTTGTAGATCGCAAGAAGGACTTGGTAAAGTTACAACTGGGAGAATATGTGTCCCTCGGTAAGGTGGAAGCGGAGATGAAGACTTGTCCTGTGGTGGAAAACATCTGCGTGTATGGGGACCCCACTAAGCAGTACACAGTCGCACTTGTCGTTCCTAATGCTGTACCTTTGTCGGAGATAGCGGCCAAAGTTGGTTTAACAGGGTTAACTTTCGAGGAGCTGTGTGTGAACCCTGCTGTCGAAAAGGCTGTTCTAAAGGAATTGGCAGAGCATGGCAATAAAAGTATGTATAGGTCAAGTATCCTTCTTTGGGTTAGCTCACGAGTTAAATTATAGTCCAGTTGCCAAACGACCAGATGGTCTAAAGTGAGACTCTGGCGGTAGATTGGTCTGCCTATGATGGGGAGATTAAGGGTTTAATCTGTCGGGTGTACCGAGGGTGGTTTTTTAAAAATGATTGTACAAACTCCCAAGTAAATACTATAAAACGTAACCTTCCTAATCACTTAACTAATAAGTGTAATTTTGGGCGGTAAAATAAGATACTAAAAAAAGCCAATTAATATGGTCTAAAGTCCTGAGGTGCAGTGTTACCACCTTAATGTATGTAGAGCAGTAGAGGGACAAGCTAGACGCAGTTTACTGTAAATATTTGGCTAGTTAAGTAACTAAACATGTACTCTTTCTTTGTAGGCAAGTTGCAGAGATTTGAAATCCCTGCGGCAATAAAGTTGTGCTCGGAAGTGTGGTCGCCGGACATGGGCCTGGTCACGGCGGCGTTCAAGCTGAAGAGGAAGGTTATTCAAGACAGATACCAACACGAGATCAATAGAATGTACGCGTCATGATCACAGGATCTTTACTAGATGGATAGTGAACATTGTGACATTTCTGAACTATTTTAAATAATCGGAGCATTGAATTACTTTCAAAGTTTGGATGTTGAAATACAGGCTGTGGTTCTACAACGTATTGCTTAAACTCTTGGGCAACACATTGATATCAATACTTGAATATTTGAATTAGACTTGCGTGTTGTCATTGTTGCATTGAAGCAAAATTAGAAGAGTGTCCTTATCAAATTAGTACTGCTTGAAAGGCAAGAACTCGTTATTGCCTCTTAAAAATATTTTGTATTTATAATGTACAGTATGTTTGTTTGTGTTGACCTGTGCTGTGCATGGGTAACCTTAAACACTTGTATTGGTAATATTTAGTTTGTGATTGTACAAATTATGTGCACTCTTTATAAGTATTTTCTTTGCACATCACATCACACTAAGAATGAATGGTTGTAAATTATTCTGATATATATTTTTGTATATTTTAAAATGTTTTGTTATAGGTGTATTAGATTTGGTTATATTAGATGTTTGAATTGTGTGTGTTAATATATTGATACTTGAATGATTTTTTTTTTTTTTTTTTTTGTTTCTTTTTTGAACTTCTACTAAGATNTTTTTTTTTTGTAATTACATTTTTGAACTGATACTAAGATGCCCAAGAAGCCCAAACATCATAACTGCCACCCAAACCTTGTGGCTCTGTAAGAATTACTTTTTTGGTACTTATATGCTTAAGGAATTGTTGAATGTCGACAAATTATTTCCATTTAACATGCGAGCTAAGACTAAGCTTTACTGTTCATGAAATAACAGATATGTTAAACATGTAATGAAATGAATTACTATCGTTACATTCATTCCAGTCAGAAAATGCTTAAAGCTAACTTGAGCTAACAAATGTTGATTCTTGCTCCACCTTTTTGTCATGGAGTATACATTTTACAAATATTAGTTAACATTTAGCAATTGTCATTCGATTTTGTAAGTCTTTGAATTATACACCTGTGATTATCTTAGTGATACAAATATTTAAATACCACCCTTAGTTATATTGTGAAATGAAAGATGTTCCTAATTTAACTGTTGGAGTATATTGTAAATGAGTTTTGTTATATCACGAACATATAATATTTTACAATTTGGTCCTAAATTAATTGTTCTTTGTCATTTTGGAACTTGATTAAAACCAATATTGGTTTATGTGATTTACAAAAATATATTATTAGTCTAGGTTGGTCAAAGTTGCTGACTTAAACTTCAATGTAAACCATATTTCTGTATGGTAAGTTAAATGTGGTAATTTAATCCAGCACTGTTTTGTAAAAATTATGAGGGAAAAACCTTATTAAATAAAATATTTGGTTATAAATTTGTGTGCTTGTTACCTGTAAATATTGTAGTTATTGCCTTATATTAATTTATGCAAATATACATTATACACGTGTTAAATTGTTTGAATGTGCAATAAAGCGGAACTTGGATAAATTATCAAATGTTTATTTGACAAATACCTGGAATCCTTATAAAATGAATCAAAGAAGTGCCAGATTGTTAGATTTGAAAATAATTAGTTTTCCCCCCAAGGGTTAAAATAAAATCCTCATTTTTGTCTGAAGGTTTTTATGCATTAAAGGTATAATGGCTGTCACTTATCATTTAAAGCTAAACAGTCACTTAGTTTAAATGTGATTAGGCAAATGCTGATTTCATAATCTTTATTAAACTACTAAGCTTTGTCTTGAATATATAGGTTTAAATTAGGAGGGATAGCCAACACACTTAAGTGTGCTGGCTATTCCTCCTAATTTAAACCATGATTTAGCCTAGTGCTCTATACCACATAACCTCTTTAATATATATAGTTAATTCTAGTGTTGATTCATTCAAATATTTAATGTGTTTAGTTAATGTGCTCCATCATAAAGATAAAACTATCATATAAAGAGTTGGAAACCTTGACAAAAAGTGAACTTAAGGTGGCGGTTAGTTTTTGTTTGCACACTACACTAAAGTCTGGTTAGTTTATCTCTATTGAGACTTCGTTCAGTTTAGGTTCAAGTGTATCCTTTGAAAGTGCTATTCAGTGTTGAATGGCTTGAGGAAAGTAGTCTATGGAAGGTTACAATTGACTTGGGTATATTTCAGACCCGACAAGCGATACAGTGAAACCCTTAACGGACACCTGAATATGGGACTAAGTTTTACAACAAAGGATTTTAATTTTCTCCGAAGAGTGACATGTGCTTCTACAGGGAAACAATTCTCCAATAATAAAGAACCACCTCAATATTGCATACTGCTAAATTTCCATATTTATAAGTGTGTACTATTTTTTAAGGCAGCGGCCTGACCAGGCATGTTATTACAATTACAAGGAATGAATAACATGATGAAGTATTCTGAAATAACCTAAGCTTAGTAGATAGCATATCTGCTTACTGGGTTAAGGGTCCCGGGTTCGATTCTTGGCATGATCAATAAAGTATAATTTATGAAATGTAGGTTAACCATTTAAATGCTGAATTAAGACAAACATCCAGTCCCTGACCATTAGGTTAGGTTATAAGGCATAATAAGCGTGTAGTGGAGAATACATGGATTGAATAAAAAGTGAGCAAGGCTACTGGATGGATATGAATTTAACCAAGTGTCTTAACATTTTAAAATACATCTTGGATTTGGGATTTCAAAAGAAAATAAATTCGGACAAATTTATAAGAGTAAAGCTGGGATAAAATTAAACTATATTAAATTTCATGTTTCTAGGCCTTGCCATTCAACGTCTTAGTCACAGTGAAGTTCTTCTACACCAAACAATTCAAAACATTACAACACTTCCTAACTAACCATAAATGTGTTATCAAATCCAAGATTGCAACAAGGCTACAATAGAAAGTAATTTATCTCCCCCCACTCTCATCAGCTTGCACGAGATCAAATTTGAAATATATTAGTTAAAATGAAAATACTCAGATTTTCATATGTAGAACCTTATCTGACAGCTAGCAAAATTAGACTGGGTGTTCATTTGAAAACTTTCCACCAATATATATATCACACATGGCAGAAAAAAATGTTTTAAACTAAAGTTATTTGGTTTTAAGGGTGAAGTAAAGTGGTAAGGCTGGTATGGCCTTAGGTGACAATAAAATTGTAAAATGTTATTTCGCAATATGTGTATTAGTCACAGCTTGTAAATGTGTGTAATGCCCAGGCCTCCGCCGTGGTTCGGATCCCACGTTAAACTATAGGTCCTTAATTTCATCTCCCTATCACCCTACTATTAAACATTAGCGTGAGTATAGCCTGAATGGGTAGTAAGATGCGGTGCTAATAATAATATGTTATCAGTGTTGGTCACATCAAAGACTATAAAGACAAATTGGACTGTAGCCTGGCAATAAATAATTTAAAGCTTATTTTTTTTTATAAAAGGCCCACTTTAAATTGCAAATATTGATGGAAAGTTACTAAAATTTGGTATTCTGTAAATATGTATTTGATTTATTAATTATAAGATTCATCTAAAAAGTTAATCAAAAGCTTCCAATAATACTTGCAAATTTAGCAGGCTAATAATGTAAATGCAATTGTAATATTTTTTCTCCGCCAATGTAGCAATATGAGTTTAGTTTTCAAATAACGGGTTTCCTAAGAAAATCAAACTGTACATTGTTTTTTAACTCTCCTAAAGATGATGTGGATCATTTTTACTCTCCTCACTTCGACCAGGTGGACATTCACTTAATTCTACCTAGCTTCAATTATTATTCTGTTTTCTGTATTTTTAAATATTTGTAAACGTAATAAGCAGAACCAGTAAACCTATGGTTTTGTATATTTTGAGTTTTATATTCCTTTACAGCAGACGAGATGACGACAAATTACTGACCGAGTAATAGCATGCGGTTCCCCGATATTCTTTTCTTTATTTCCAATTTATTTATCTTTACTTTAAATCCATTACTGTTTCCAGCCTGGGTCAGTTTTTTATTCACTCCACATATTTTCCACTATCGCCTTGCTTGGTCTGTCCAAACACAACATCCAGTCCCCCGACCGTTAGTTCATCAGTGTGAAAGGGTAACTAAACCCACATTTCACCAATGATAAATTGTTTGGTCATGCCGGGAATCGAAACCGGGACTCTTGGCTCAGAAGCCAGACATGCTAGCAGAGGGGAGCTAAGGTGTTGGGCAATCTACTAATGTTATTTCTAGTTAAAATTGTTCCTAAATATTTAAACTCATTGAGCTTGTCAAATGATGTCATTTGCAATAATATCTAAATTATCGTCTCCTATCTCAGTTCTCTGTGTGATCATATACTTAGGGCCAGTTTCATAGTCAAATTTAGTACGCCTCGAGTGCGGCGCTACACTAAGTACATGACGACACCTACCTAGACTAGAATGGAATGGGCCAGTTTCCTATACGAGAACGGCCCATTCCATTCGAGTTTAGGTAGGTGTCGTCTTGTATTTAGTGTAGCAGCCGCACTTGAGGCGTACTAGATTTGACTATGAAACTGGCCCTTAGTCTTTCCAGCATTCACTTTTAAACCTGTTTACTTACTTGCCTCTGATAATATTTCTCCATTTTTTTTAATTGTGAGTATCCTTGAGGGTTTCCCCCCCAAGTTATAACATAAATAAATGTTTCTTTAGAAGAGAGAAAATACTTATCAGATCACCAACATTATCATCGACCGTTTCCAGCCTGTGGCCGGCATATAAGATATTATTTCCAAATCATTTTGTCAACACAAGATCAGGAATACCGGTTGTAATGATGTCAACGATCGTGTTCATCTCGTTCAGTTAAACCATCTTTATTTATCAAGTGAAAGCAACTTTTTACAAGTTTTTGTTTGTAAATCATTTCTAAGTGAACTACCGTAAAAAAACATTATTGGAAAAATCTTGACTGGCATAATTGACAGCTGGTCAACATATGTAATTGCATATCATATGGTTTGGCGTAGGGATACATGAAGGTAGAGCTGGTAACTTTCACTAGCTATCAGTTAAGGCTATTTATAAGGGAATCGGGGTTTAAATATAAAAGCCGATGTTTATATTATTTGTAATTTAATGTATTGAAAACATGAATGTGCAAACTTTTAGAGTGGATAATTATCACACTTGTAATGAATTTCAAAGTTCTATATTTATTTATTAAAACAAATTAACTACCTCGGCATTAAAATAGGCTTTTCTTTTAATCTACGCATTTAAATTATGTTTTAATTAGAAACGTTACAATTCTTATTTTTATAGATTCTAATTCTTTTGTTAATGTTAATTGTTAACCTCAATTCTTTCAATTCTGATTTAACATTTACAATTTCAATACATTTCCATTCCTACAACTTAATCTTAAAAAAAAAAAAAATTTTGATTTGTGCAAAATCACTAAAATGCAAAGCTCATGTTGAGTACATTTACCATTTACCCAAACTAAAGTGAAATGGCAAAATAAATAATAGTGGTCAAAATAAAACATGATTCCATTCTGAAAATTTCCATTTTGTTTGAATGCCTGTGCCTTGATTTAATGTTATATGATGAGATTGTGATTTGAGATTAAGAATCCAGCTAATGAGAATTAAGTTTCAAATCTTTAGTTTTAATACCATATTGGCTGGAATATAGTACAGCCTCGCAAATATATCTCAAAGTAAAAACTTAACAAATTAGACAGAATGAATTATACTCAAGCTAAGCTGTTTAATTACGGTTATAATTAAAATAAAAACCAACACCTATATACGATAAAAGAACCCAAAACCTTTGGCTTAATATGCCAATGTTCTAACTTCTGAGCTATCCAGTAGTCCTGTAAATGTTAATCCATCATAAATAGCTCAAAGGTTAGAGCATTGTCTTACTCAGCCAAAGGTCCTGGGTTTGATTCATATATCCCGGTATCATTTTTCAATTCAAAGAATATTTAATTTGACAAAATTTTAGTTTAATGTAAAAGTTAAGTTATGATTAATCTCATTATTATTTAAAGCTCTGAGTAATCATCATTTTCTTGACCTCCCAGCATGATTTTTATTTGTGGTGCCTCAAGTAATGCTCTTAATTTAAAACTCATTAATTTTGTAGCTTTTCCTCACTCCCTGGTTTACTTTAAACACCGAGGAAACCTTTTTTTCAATACAATAACTCACTTGTAAATATACCATGGGTGATTTTTTAATACCAGAAACACGGCCCTAATTGAATTATCAGTTCAATGACACTGAAGGGTGGAAATCTTTTCTCTCTCCCTCTCTTTTTATTGATATTTAATAATAATAATAATATTTAGCACCGGGTCTTACTACCCGTTCGGGTTATACGCTTTAAGTACTAATTACTCAAATTGATTAGGAATTGGGAAGGTTGAATTAGAGGAAGTAAACCCGCATTTGCGTGGAGGGAGAGTGGAAAACCATTTAGGAAAAACCACCCCCAGTTCACCCGACCGAGATTCGAACCTCGATCTCCCCGTCCTCAGCAGTCGAGCTCAACATGACAAGTGCGTTAGCCAACTACGCCACCGAGGCGGGTTATTGATATTTAGTTTATTGTTAGAGGCCGGTACAATTCCAACAAGTTACAAAATAAATCTCTACAAGAATCTGTTGGTTTTTATTTTCAGTAAAAAAAAAAAAGTTATGCTGCGCATATAATTAGATTACAATTTCTGGAAGGACATTTTTAGGAAAAAAAACATGGCACTATATTTGAGCCAATACGGTACTTTATTTTGTTTGTGTATAAGCAAATTCAAAGCAATTAGATTATTTTTTCCAATCATTTCACAATAATTACTCTCTTTGTGTTAACATTTCAAGTTGTATTTTAAATTAACCCGTTAAGTTTGGCACTCAACAATTCCATATTCTGCACCATTTAAAAATATTTTGCACTAGTGAAAACTTACTAAGACACATTAAAGACTATTAAATATACCAACATATTTTACATAAAATTTTATAGTGCAAATTTTCCCTACAAATTTCTAACTTTTTTTTTATTACAAAATACTAAATTTATACAATTTTAAAACACATATGGCCTCTTAGACAAATACATTATTTACAAACCTAAAAATAATAAGATAATTTAAGTAATTTATATATACTTTAAAATAGTACAATCTGGCAAACATAAACTTCTCCTTTACAACACATATGACACTTGGTGTATTCAATGTGGCCTGACCCCTAGCATGTGTGCAGTAAACTACTAAACACATCACATGTTAAACCACGATATAATCTCATCTTCCAGACATAGTTATTTTACATTTCAATTACCATTGCACATATATTTTTTACAGATTCACTAATAATAAAAAAAGTTAAAAATATATTTTTTTAAAATGCTTCACATTTAATTCGTTAAAAGTTTGTAATGCACTCTTAAAAAAAAACACAAACTGTAAAACGAGGTTGTCCACAAGTTTCTCGACACATTTACTAAATCCTAATTGTACTCTTAACAGGTCAACAATATATTAGATTTTCTGAATGATGGTTGTTTACGAATACTGATATGTTAGAAATACATATACCTTTAGTTTAAATCAATTATCCATGGTCAGATTTTAAATGTTTCGATAATAATAAGTCTATTAAGTAATGTAAAAAAAACTTTTTTTTTTTCATTTCGAAACAAATGAAGATATGACTCACTGATTACCATGATGGATGTCTTTGAACTGCAGGCTTATTACTTTAATACCAAGATTGCAGCAACGTGAGACAACTTTCCCTTTGTCAATGTCAGTTCTCACGCAATCTGAAAATGTACAAATATAAAATAGTGTTAATACTAAACGAGAAAAGAACTCAAGATATAAATTTTTTTTAATGCAAAATATTGGTTACCTACTTACTTTCTGGCATTAGGATCGACTATAAAGTTCATTGCCGCACTCACAAAAGTACACCACATATCACTATCTCGATCTAGTTATATCCAGTCTACCTCATTACACCCTATCTCTGACAGGTCCATTCTATTTTATTTTTAGTACCGCGTCTTAATACCAGTTCAGTCTATAAGCTCATTCTAATGTTACCTTCCCATCTGCGTCTAGGTCTTCCCAATGGTATCTTCACCTTAGGTTTACCAGTCAGTCAGTACTCTGAACACGTTTCTAGATTCTTCCGTGCGCGCTGCATGTCCCACCCATCGTAATCTACCAGACCTGATTATTGTAACAATGTATTGTGATGAGTACATCATTATATAACCTCCCCCACTTCCCAATAGCTTCATTCCTTTTTGGACCAAATATCTTCCTAAGAACCTCATTTTCGAACAAATTATGGGTTACTAAAATAAAGCTCTTTGTTGATATTATATAGGGCTTGCGGACTTAAACATCTCATTTATTTATTACAGAAGTGACACCTTCTTTTGGGCAAATCTAATTCTCCAGTAGTTAGCTCCCTTAAGGAAAAAACAAGTGCTCATGCATTTAATGTTATTATGAAATAAAATATCACATTTGACTCTGAAAAATCCATTCTATATTCCTATAGAATATAAAACTTTGATTCGTAAGCATTGAGTTCCTAACAATGAAGGGAAATTAGTTATTCATGAACATCTTTTTGAGTCAAAATTTTATTTTTTAACCGGTATCATTTACTTCACATCCATTACTGTTTCAAGCCTAAGGTCTGTCGTAGCTTCATATGTCTTATAATATAACTTAAGACAAGGCCAAGCACCACATCCAGTCCCCAGCCGTTAATTCATCACTGTGAAAGGGTAAACCCATATTTTCATCAATTATAAATATATTTGGCCATGACGGGAATTGAACCCGAAACCCTTAACTCTACCAGGACAGCCTTGGTAAGTTCAATAAACTAATTTACCTTGAGCACCCAGGTTACAATTTTTCCCGTTTTTTCAAGGAGCGTTTGTTGGCACACTTGTTGACAATATCAGTCGCATGTCCCTTGTGATCAAAGATTTTCATCACTTGACTTTCTGCTTCCTTCATCTGGTCTTTAATTATTTTACTTCTCTGCATATTCCCCTGCAACCACACATGTCACACAATCACAACAAAAATATATTAGGAATGGGATGCTAGACACCGAGATTCATGTCGTAGTCAATAGGTTTGAGAATCATAAAAATTGCAAAACAGTATCACTAATACAAATTATGAAGACCTTGATTTGATATAATAATTTTAAGCAATTGGTAAAAGGAATTATTTGTATAGGCTATAGACTTGTGAGTCATGAAGGAAACAAAATCACACACACAAAAAAGGACAAAATTGTATTAATATAATTAATCTAATAAATAAAAGTATTCTCTTTGTTGATTATAATGCAAAATACATTAACAAAAAAATATAATTTTTCACCAAGACTTGAAACACTTTTTTTTAAATCAAATTTTAATACACTCGTTATCAATAATAACCTACCTTAATTAGCTCATTAGATCTGTTAACATCTTTCTCGAGTTCTTTCCCAGTCTTTCTTTCCATCACTTTCAATATGGCCGACAGCTTCTCTATTGCTTGGGTCTCTACATCGGCCTGGAAAATGAGTAATTCATTATTTAGAGCTAAAAACAAAACTTCCAATTAGTATTTAGAGTGGAGAAATCATGGTGAGAAAGGAGGCAAAATTTAAAGAAAAACATCACTTCCCGGCTATAGCGTAGATTAATTGGGTTTGCAGGGTAGTGATTCATTCCGTGTGGTAAATGATGACTCAATCATATTTTTTAACAGTGATTATCTGAAATACAAAACTCTTCTAATTAAACTACTGAGCACACTAAACGTAGCAACCACAAACACAATTAAATTTTCAAGGAAAATTGACTGATCGAAACAAGTTATGTATATATAATGGTGAATTAGGGCAATTATGATACAAAAAAATTAAACTTCGGCTCTAATTTATTTCCACAATAAGTTTGAGAAAAACAAAATTTTGGGAAATTATGCTTTTTGCTACAGCTATCAGGATTTGTATTTAAAAAATGTAATAAGGATTACAATTTTAAAATATTGATATATTATATTTGGAAGAAGGTACAGGAAAGGTGGATAGAAACATATAAAAGGTGGACAAACACAATATGGCCTTTACAAAAAATATTGATATAAAATTAGCCTATCATATTCGTCCTCCAAAAGAAGGGAATCATGATTAAGGGTTAGGAGTTAGGACAAATAATGTATTGTTATGTACCAATTCAGTAAAACAGATTACCGACATTGATTAAGAAAATAGTAGAGCACACATAAAAGTAAAAAACATTAATACATATTTACACACACTTCAATATTTCAATGCATCTTCCTCAAGAAGTAGTATTTTTCCTACTATCATATCATTTTATTTATTCACAATTTTATTATTTGCATAGATTAGTCTCGATTGGTGATTTTTTTTAGCACCGCATCTTACTACCTGTTTGTGTTATATGCTTATGTATTCATTACGCTACACAAAACAGGCAACAACAGTATCTGAGTGACCATGATCTACCTCAAGCCATGCTGTCATAGTCTAGTTGGTGTTTTACTCTCTTCCGCTGAATAAAGAGACTAGTGTACCCTGAAAATTACATAATTACGTGTTTTGTTGTATCTTAATTGTGAACTGATCTACAATTTTCTAGTTAGTGTGAAGGCCTTGCCCTTCTATCCTATTTTCAATATTGTATTAAATTATATTTGGAAGAAGGTACAGGAAAGGTGGATATCTACGTATTCTATTATTTATTATTATTATTCTTTACCATTTTCCTTTTTTTTTCTCCTCTTTTGTGTTTTTTGGCTTTCTCTTTTAGGAAGTTGCGTTGCGCGTTTCACACTCCTCCCTGATGAGTTCCGATAGAATGAAACCTAGGTTGGGGGATTGGGCGGTGACTATCAATTTTCTTTAAGAGACATCCATTACCTCTTTGTCCATTGGCAGCAGTGTAAAGTGTGAACTGTGTTCTTCTTTTCATTGTAAAGGCCATATTGTGTTTGTCCCCCTTTTATATGTTTCTATCCACCTTTCCTGTACCTTCTTCCAAATATAATACAATTGCCTCATAAAGCGAAAAGAGGTTTTCCTTATTGAGTTGTATCAATATTGTATTAAAGTAATTATCATATTTGCCTACAACCTGGACATGTAGTAAGATGTCGCAAAAATTAAATAAAGATAAAATAAAAAATAATTTTATGTTATAAATTTTTTTTCTATGATCTGCCCCCCAAAAAATGTGATTTGTTTTCTGTTATAATCGGAAGATAAGATTCTTGTACGCTCCTAGATCGAACCAATATAAAAAGACAATACAGATTACTCTAGAATTATTTACCAGGTCTTCCATCTGAGTGCTGAGATGAAAAATCTTCCAGCCGTTAAGTTTCTGCAGCACATTTTTTTGGTTCCCTAGATCTGTGATGGTAGGTCTGCGTTCATCCTTGGGTTTGACATCGGTGTAGCGAATAAAGTGGTTGTGTTTGGACTTCCACGGGTGTCTGTAGCTGTTGATGAGCGAGATGTGGGGCCTTTTAGGAACAAACACCTTCTCCTCGGGCTCCTCTCGCAAGGCCGTTGCAGCTACTGTCGAAACGATAAGTTAATTCCTTGAGTTGATATATAATTCATAAATAATTTCAATAACTTATTTTAGTTCTAAGTTGTATTTACGTTTCAGTAAACATTTATTCTTAGACTGATACGAACTAATTAGTAACTACACTAATGTGTTATGAGTCCAACACCTTAGCTCAGTCGGTAGTATGTCTGCCTACCGAGCTAAGGGTCTCGGGTTTGATTCCCGGCACGGCCAAAAACTTATCATTGATAAAAATATAGATTTACCCTTTCACTTTGATAAATTAATGGCTGGGGATTGGATGTTGTGCCTGTCCTAGTGTTAAGTTAAAGTATAAGGTATATGAAGCTATGAGCGGCCTAACAAGCCAATCGTGGAAAATATATAAATTGAATAAGAATAATAAACTGACCTAGGCCACAGGCTGGAAACAGTGATGGATATAAAAAAAACTAAGGTGTTAGAGGTGAGAGAGGTAAAATTTAGAGGAAGTGTACCTACTCACATCTGTGTGTAGAGAGTGTAAAACCCTTTGGGTGAGGAGGGGACGACAACTTCAGTATGTGCAAAATGATGAATAGAAAATTTAACTTGAATAGTTTTTAATGAGATCTAAAACAAATATTATTTGAAAATTTATATTTATGATTTTAAATAAAAAGAGTTACACATTATTTTCACTCCCTACCTTTCCTAACCCTTTAAATAAAATGTTGTTAGCAATGTGTGCCATACTAAACTTAGGAAGAAAGCTATTGATAAATCATGCAGGCAAACTAAATATTGTTTTATATACCTTCTTTCACTTCTCTCACTTTCTCTTCTGGTAAAAACTCCATTTCTTCATCACTGAATTTAGGCTCTGGAAGTTCATTGCCAGTTCTGTGAACCAAAGAGGTAACAAGAGCTTAGCATGTGAGTTTTAAACATGAGAAAATAGAATTAATTACCACCCCTCCATTCTTTATCTCTCTCTGTCGTGCTCTTGCATCCCCAAAGCGGTTCGTTGTGCTCTTCCCCTCTCCACCCCTTCTCTGTTCAAACCCTCAGGGGCTAAGGTCGCTAGCCAAGCATCCCCCTCCCTTTCTTCGTGGCCGCTTGGCAGCAAGCCGAGTCCTCCCGAACCACCCAACTAGGGGGGATAAAAAGAGCAGGCGGACAGCTAGCTGGCATCAGTCGGTCGTAGTACAGCTCCGCGCTGGCCAACAACTCTTCGGGGAAATACACCAAAGTTCAATGTTTGCGTGTATTTTCTTTTCTAGCCTAAACGGCCCAACATAACCTTCCTCCCTGCCCGGTTCACTGCAGTAACTTGCCAAACCCTTCCCCCCAGTTTCCTCCCTACTACCCTTAAATGGGTCCTATCATAAAAGGATACAGGAGTACTATCAACAATCAAGGATGACGACAAATTTGTAACAAAAGAATGACTAAAAAACTATATCTCAAAATTTAACATTGAAAAGAGGATAGAAGGGCAAGGGCTACACACTTACCAAAAAACTGTATCTGTATTCTACTCTCTTCTGCTGAAGAAGAGGACTGATGTACCCCAAAAATTACATAATTATGTGTTTTGTTGTGTTTCTAATTGTGAACTTGAAGGCCTACAGTTTTTTGGTAAGTGTATAGGTCTTGCCCTTCTATCCTTCCTTCAATGTTTATTTTAAAAGAGCCGTTTTGCTCCGATTTTCCTTTGACGACCTCAAAATTAAAGAAATTTCCCCAGCCAATTTTTCTCTTTAAGTAAGTTGTATCGCAAGTCCTAGTGGGGAATTGTTTTCCCACGCGCAACGGGCGTAATCCCATTCCCCTAACAGCTCTGGGTACCGCCATGTATAGGTGGTAGACCCGAGTCCCCGGTGCCGGTCATACCAGTGTATACTGGTACTCCCAGAGGGGGGGGGGTATTAATCGCCTCCCCAGGTATCCGACCTGATCTGGATCATCCCACCCTTAGGCCTTTTTAGGTACCGACCTAGAAACTGCCCTGGGCCTTGATGTCCAGGGGTGCTGGGCAAGCCCGGCTGGCTGCAGATGTGGTGGTGGTGGTGGTAGTGTCCTATACTCACTTCAGATTAGTTCCGATATGACGAGAACTAGGTTGAGAGATTGGTATTAGCTAAATTTGACTAATGGCCGCTGTGGCAAGTGTAAAATATTCATCAAGCTACAGTTTGTGTGTGTGTGTGTGTGTGTGTGTGTTCCCCACAGGGTGAAAAGAGGTTCTTGTTGCTATATTAGAGTTATTACTTTTTTTAGTCACCACAATTTACTACCCATACAGGTTAAACGCATATGAACTAATACCACTAATAGTTTTTAGGGATTAATAAGGTTATATTTAGAGGAAGAATATACACATTTTCATGGAGAGTGGAAAACCACCCTCAATACACCTGACCGAGATTCGAACCTCAATCTCCCCATCATCGGCGGTCTAATCTACTGTGAGAGTAGCGCCTTAGACCATGCGACCAGCAAATACTTTATAATGCTTACATTACTTTGACTCTAGTTTAAGTAATTATACTATTGATATTTTTGAATACCAAAAGATTGTGTATACCACAAAAACTCGGTGTGAGCTTGACTTGGACTCACAGTTGTTGTTTGCGAGGTTTCTTGCGGGGGCTCATCTCCATCGGTGGTTTCTCTATCTCGTCGACAATCTCGTTCTTGACGATTGCAGGAAGAGAATCCTCCCCTGCCTCATTGAGCCCCGGGGATGAGGTGGCAGAGATCGTTGTGGATCCTCCCGAAGAGTTTCCTCCATTACCACGAGAGTCTGGGCGTCGAGGAGACGGGGGAGAGACAGGTGAAGAACTGAGAGCTGCCAACATTGGAGTCAGATTCTTCTGAGCCTTCATCGGAGATCTGGAACAACAATGTGGTTCATTTAACGTTTGAAAAATAATTGTTGATTTAAAAATTAAAAGTAGCGTTGAGTGACAACAAAAAATCCTAGATAGCTTCAACTTTTATTCACAAGTTTCAAGCTTTGCTTCAATTTAAAAAGTGGCCTTTGCACACCCCTTATGTTTCCTATATTTTTTGAGTTAACTAACACTTTTCCAGTTTTCTTTGGAGACAATGACAATTTTCACGTTTATTTCATATATCACATATTTAAAAAAAAATTGTTGCAGCTACTTAACGTCGAGATTTTTATAAGTTATTTTTTAAGTAATAAATGTGTTATTCATTATTTATGAAATGGTGTAAATGTGACCCAAAGAAGAACTTGACATATGCTGTTAAACATGAGAAAATAGAACTTATAACAAAAGAACGGTTAAAGAATTTTAACTCAAAATTAAATTATATTTGGAAGAAGGTACATGAAAGGTGGATAGAAACATATAAAAGGGGGACGAACACAATATGGCCTTTACAATGAAAAGAAGAACACAGTTCACACTTTACACTGCTGCCAATGGACAAAGAGGTAATGGATGTCTCTTAAAGAAAATTGATCGTCACCGCCCAATCCCCCGACCTAGGTTTCATTCCATTGGCAGCAGTGTAAAGTGTGAACTGTGTTCTTCTTTTCATTGTATAGGCCATATTGTGTTCGTCCCCTTTATATGTTTCTATCCACCTTTCCTGTACCTTCTTCCAAATATAATACAATTACCTCATAAAGCGAAAAGAGGTTTTCCTTATAGAGTTAACTCAAGATTAAAGAAATTTCCCCACCAATTTTTCTCTTTTAGGAAGTTGTATTTACTAAAGTGATCTAGCCACAGACTGGAAACATTTAATGATGATGATCTCGCATGTCCTATACTTACTTCAGATTAGTTCCGATATAACGAGAACTAGGTTGAGAGATTGGTATTAACTAAATTTGTCTAGTGGCCGCTGTAGAAACTGTAAACTAACCATTAAGACACAGTGTGTTTGTTCATATCCCACACAGGGTGAAAATAAGGTTTTCTTTAAAAATTCAACACCATTTTTCTTGAACGAATAGTTATATTTGAGTTATTACTTCTTGTGTTTATCAACATCGCGACCTACTACTCATTCTGATTATATCACTATATACCAATTACAATAACGTGTTAAGAAAAATGGCGCCAAACGGCTTTATTCGATTAAACCTTAAGAGGAGGAATGAAGTGCAAGATCTACAATTTTAAGATAAGTGTGTAGGCCTTGCCCTTCTATCCTCCTTTCAATGTCATTATAATGTTCATACATTAAGTTAATTATTAATTAAATCGTCTGGGGTTTGGTTGCTAAGTTTTTCCTATAATTACATTGAGGCTGAGCCCCCGATAGAGCTCTTAAAACCAATTCCAACTCAAAGTTTTGATATTTATTTATTTCGAATCTTGAATCCTCAAATATCCTTAATGATTCGAAGGTTAGAAGATCCCATCCTTATAAATATCAAAAAGTTTAAAGATTCAAATAAAAAAGAGACAAAGAATGGTCGGATTCAACTATAGCTGTTGTTGGCAAGCGTAGACCTTGTCATCCATTTTCATTTTTTACATCCATTACTGTTTCCAGCCTGTTGCCAGTTTTTTTATTCAAGCCATATATTTTCCACTACTGGCTTGCTAGGCCTGTCGTAGCTTCATATGCCTTATAATATATCTTAAGACTAGGACAGGCACAACATCCAGTACTCAGCCATTAATTTATCAATGTGAAAGGGTAAACCCGCATATTAACCAGTGATAATTTTTCAGCCAAGCTGGGCATTTGACCCGGAACCCCTAGCTCAGTAGAGACAGAATCGCTACCGACCGAGCTGTGTCGGATGTTTTCCGTCTCAGTCAAGGTGTTACCGTGAATTCCCTTACCCCTCATTATCTCTTTTCCTGAGAATACTTGGTCTGGGTGAGGCATTCAGCTTGGAGACAGTCGGAGTTTGTTGATTGTTTTGGCTCAATACTGAAGACTCTGTTGTAACCAAGGCACCTACAAAACACCAAAACATTCAATGTGCAAAAATAAGTAGTACACAGTAAAAATCAATAAATTCTTTAGTTCTTTTTTATTAATGAGTTTGTGTAGTTTTCTAATTCTACTAGAAACAATATTTCATAAAATTAAAAAGTGATTCTGTTGATACAACCAAAGAGATGTAATTAAGAAGTGAAATAAATAAAAATCCAACTAGATAAAGTAGGGTAGAGTAGTTCTAGAAGACACAAAATAAATGAATGCCTGAACCAAACCACTAAGAGAACGTAAGAGCTTGAAATATATTGCCAATAGCAAAAGGACATGTCAAAGATCAATTAGATTTACTAGATGTACTGTCCCCTAGTAAAAAACAAATTTAAACTTAGGTGGCAAACAGCGCAAGGATACCCCAGATATTACTAGGGAAATATTTGTTTGTATTTAAATTCATGGAGAATATTTAATTAATATTTTTGTTTAAAGTGATGCAAAGAGGTGTGAAAAACTTTAGTATGATGTAAAGAGGTGTGAAGAGCTTTGGTATGGCAATGTAAGTAGGTGTGATCAACTTTGGTATGGCGATGTAAGTAGGTGTGATCAACTTTGATATGGCGATGTAAGTAGGTGTGATCAACTTTGGTATGGTGATGTAAGTAGGTGTGATCAACTTT
>CABFOV010000143.1:229317-254083 GCA_902141375.1 Timema poppense
GGGGGGGAAGAGTGTGAAACACACAACACAACTTCCTAATATAATACAATTACCGCATAAAGTGACCAAAGGTTTTCCTTATCGAGATGTATTATAAATTCCCATCTGATTGGCATATGTAACTTTCATCTCACCTGTCCTGGTCCCTTGGTTATGCTGCAGCGGAGTTACAGGGTGAATGGAGTGAGCCACTTTCCCCGAACTTAACGGGACTTGGGTGATTTGAATAGATCCATGAGCTGGCTGAGTGATCACCTGGCATCAATAAAAGTAGATTATTATTACTATCATTATTTTCTAAGCCCTGATTTTATAAATGCTTAGTAGTAACACTCATCTTTTAATTGGGTATTTTATACAGTGTGTCCAGGCACACTATATTTTAAAATCCCCCGACTCCTCCAGAGCCAATTTACAACTTTTCCGGTCACTATTTATTCAAATATTTTATTAAGATCACAATTGAACGCAATAATATTTTTTGACACACACACATTCTGAAATTATGTCACCCTATGCAGGTGTCAAAAGGTATCAGCCTAATGTGATGGGCTATTGGGTAGTGTGATCTAAGTTAAATCTCGGCGAGATCATATTTAGACATTAAAATATCGCGTTATATCAATATGGTTTAAAATTGTTGCGAAACACTTTATTTTATTTTCCTCTCCCTCTAATGTAATCAATTCTCACGCATGCACTTAGCTATGACTCAACTTTGGCTAAAGATGTGCGGTAAAAGGTGGAAAGGCGACATTAAAATCACTTTGAGAATTGAGATTAGTATGCTCAACTGGGACATATGCGTTAAAATAGATTCAAGTTGTGTATTAAAGTGTAAAAATTGTTATTTTTACTACTAAAAATGAAAGTTGTGTTATTTTCTTTAGTGAATATGTGAAAGTTTCAGCTTTATTATAAAATTCCCTGACCAAGCAAATTTCATGACTTTTCCAGGTCGCTGGACACCATGTTTAATTTTTTCTTTACATCCATTATGGTTTCCAGCCTGTGGTCTGGGCCGGTTTTTTATTCAAGCCATATATTTTCCACTACCGGCTGCTAGGCTTGTCGTAGCTTCATATGCCTTTGAATCTAACTTAAGACTAGGACAAGCACAACATCTAGTCTCCGGAAGTTAATTTATCAATGTGAAAAGGGTAAACCCATATTTTCATCAATTATAATTTTTTTTTACCAATGTCGGGAATCAAACCTGAGACCCTTAGCTCAGTAGATAGACATGCCCCCAACTGAGCTAAAGTGTCGGACTATATCTTCCTTATCCTTATACAATTAGTTTAATTAATGTATTTGAAGAGCACAAACAAGTACTAAGATAGTGGGGGAATAAAACCCATTTTAAATCAATAATATTGAGAAGTATTCGCACATCTCTACTGGCTGGACTATATCACGGTTCGTACCTTGGCTCCCATGTTCTGCTGTGTAGGAAGTGCTCTGCTCACAGGAGTGACCGATTTGAGAGGCTGAGAAGTGTTGGAGACCACCACTGGATGAAGAGATACCATGCCTGTAGGCGTGCTCGCTCCTGGCGCAACCGTAAGCCGGGCCTGTGTCGCTAGCACGGTTGTGGCCTAGCACCAATGATCATAAAACCAAGATATTACTTCACTGTTGTCAACCGCCTGGGCATGTGATGAGGACGGAGAAGAAGAAGAAGAGGATGCCAAAGGAAACAATGGAAATGAAGTATGTAGGGGAAAAGACCGCAAGGGAGGGCGTTTAGTAAGACGTGGTGCTAATAATGATGGTGGTAATAACAATAATAACAACAGCAGGAGCAAGGATAGGAGGGACAAGGATGGACAGTGTGAAGAATGAAAGGGCGAGAGAGAGAGAGAGAGACTGGACCCCTGTAGGATAGGAGAGAGCAAATGAGATTGAGGAAGTATGAACATGTGAAGAGAATGGAAGAGGAGAGTATTCCAAGGAGGATGCTCTAAATGGAGGGGGCGGTCAGGAGGCCGAGAGGAAGACCCGGGGACAGGTGGATAAAGAGTGTGTTGAGAGGACTGGAGGAAGCAAGGTGGTGGGAGGACAGAAGTAAATGGAGAGGCTTAGTGTTTGAGACAGACCCTGACAATGGAAGGAAACTCTATGATGATGATTAAATCTGAGGTTAATTAATTGCATATTGTGACAATTGCTTGAGTTATCAGATTAAAATAAAATATTACAAGCATTTGTGCAATAAAATATTTTCTACGTGATTTTAATGCATAAAGTTATAAAAATAAACACAAAATAATATTTTTTCAAGCTTAAAACATATAATATAAACTTTGATGAATTTAAAAATATATTCTATATATTCTATTAGAATTTGCTTCGAATTGAAGAGGTGGACATCATACACTCCTAGTAATAAATGTGCCAAAACTTACAATAATCTCAAAAATGTAATGTAAAAGCCACTTTATGCTGTCCCTTTAATACGATGCAATCTATCTCCTGTTCCTATTCTATGTTTAAAATCTACACTATAAATAAATCAGGGTGACCTCAGTGGTCTTGAGATAAAGTTCTCGCCTTAGGAGCTGATGTTAATGGGTTTGGACCCAGGCGAGGTCGACATATTTTTCTAGCGGTAAAAATTTGTAGCACAAAGGAGGGAAAGTAAATCCGTCGGTCTCATATCGATTGTTGCATCTTAAAGAACCCTGGAAGGCATGTGAAAATACCTTTCCCTGCAAAATTGGTAGGCCCTCTTGTTCTCGCTCTTAGAAATTCTCGTGTGCCGATTTAATCATTCGATTTAGAAAATGCATGATAAATATCTCAAAAGGGCCTAAAAGAAAGTGTATAAAATCATAATTATTGTCCTGTACCGACCAATTGTGAATGTCTTCCATGACTGACCTGTAGAGGTGGTTGATTGGTGGACGAGACGGTGAGTCTTGCAGGAGTGGATAGGAGCCCACTCTGAGGCGAACACAGGCGTGTGTGTGTGGTCTGCTGGTTGGGCACAGTCGGTCGAATGGGTAAAGAGCTGGGCACAGTCAAGCGGGTGACCGTGCCCTGTCCCGTCATGGCTACTCTAGCAGACCCTGCCAACACTGTGCCAGGGAGAGGGGTTGACACTGTCAAGCGAGCTGGGCCTGTGATGATTGTGCTCTAAACAAAGTCAAAAGTTGTTGTGTAACTAATCATACGCTTAACTGTCAATGATATCTATTAATGACTTAAACACAGGATTGTATTTTTCCTTCTGAAATTACATCAATATTTGCCTGAATTAATAAAAAGTACAATGTGAAAAACACCCTTGAATGAATAAGTCGAGATCAAGGATCACTCATATCATCCTAAATACAATAAGTAGAGATCAAAGATCACTAATATCATTTTAAATACAACCAGTCGAGATCAAGGATCACTCATATCATCCTAAATACAATAAGTAGAGATCAAAGATCACTAATATCATTCTAAATACAATCAGTAGAGATCAAGGATCAATCATATCATTCTAAATACAATCAGTCGAGATCAAGGCCCACTGATAACACACTCGGTACAATCTCTAATTTTTTACAACACCTTCTTGTTTTTTTTGACGCCTCTTAAATCACCCCACACTTGTTTTGATTCTAATTCATATCAAAGGTGCCAACAAAGTGTGCGAGTTTGGAAAGCTAACCAGCCTATCTATCTTTGAAAAAAAAATGCTCAGCTTTCACTTTACATTACCAAAGTTTTATTTTATTTTAAACATAGGGGTGTATCAATTGAGTAAAACCGATTACCAATAACAATTAATCCAGATTATGGATTAGTTATTATTATTAATAACTATTGGGAAATATATTTAAGAGAATGATAAAAGTTAGCGTCACTAATACAAAAAGATTGTATGCATACAAAATTATATTTTATGCATAACTGGCAAAAGATGGAACTAGATTTTTAGTTTTATCAACGGTATAAACATATATTTCTTTGTATGGTTATGTAATCTTTGCATATCCTGCAACCCAGTTTCAGTATGTATGTATGAGATTTTTTTTGTGATTGTGATCACTAAACATCCCCCTAAAAAAATTTGCTTTAAATTTTATTTAAAAAATGTGATTAATCGACATAATAATCGTCGATTACTTATTAATTGCCAATGCACTAACCATCCCCTGATAATGACACTTGTATGAAGGATAAGTGAATGGTACCTGTGTGGAGCCCTGAGCTGCCACAGCCAGACGGGCCGGCGCGGAGAGCATAGCGGTGCTGGCCGGAGACATAGTGAGCCGTGCCGGCGTTGTCTGGACCAGTCGCTGTCCTGAAGAAACCGCCGCTAGCCTGGTGGGGGTAGTGGCAATGAGTGTGGCAGGGCTGGCAGGGAATGGGCTCCCGCTGCTGTATGTGATGGCTGTTTGTGTGCGAGTGGGTAGCACCTGGGCGATGGTCACAGCCCCCAGGGATACACTCGGCTTGAAGTACTTCTCTGTGATGTGGAGCTGGCGCATAGCAGAACTCTCTTAACAATTTGTTTCAATTATTGGGGCCTATGAGCACCTGTTTTTTTTCTTCTTCATTCGAGTCAATATCAAGCAAGTTTTTCACCAAGCCTTCGCTCGAAAGACAACTGATATCTTTAATTTCTACCAGAAGATTTAAGAATCAAACAATAACAGTTAAAATTTAAGAATCGAAATTGGGACAAACAAGAATCGTGACATCTACAGGTATAATCTAAACAATGGACCTGAGAGTCCTCTCCTCAGAGTTTCGAGCCAAGCTTTAAATAGATATTCGAGATTGGGATCACTAGATTTATGGGCTCACAGTTTTGAACTTATTTAAAAGAGGTATTTCTCTGTCTTATACTGTGTCTCTTGTAATGAGTAACTCATCATTTACTCTTCAGCTTGTTAGTGATGTAAATTGTGAAATAATACTGTTAGAGAGCCTGAGAAGAATCCAATAAAGAGAGTATTGTGCAGATGCCTAATGGAATGTCAAGGTCGGCTCAGCAGAGTAACCTAGTTTAGTGAAAAGCTCACTCGAGATAGACTCCAATTAAGAAGAAACTTGAGCTCAAAGACCGCTTAAAACACTTGAGTCAATCAGTCAACAGTTTAATATGATTTAAAATTCATTTAAGCATTTTTTTGTTATAACATGAATTAAAGTTAATGTAATAACATAATAGCATAGTACTATTTTTTTTTTAATTAATTCTAGAAAATCTCTAATTTTCAGGATACGATAACAAATATTTGCTTTTAATTTACATTAAGACTGAGAAAATTTGATCTGACCAGGATTCAAAACGACTCAGGTCTATAAAGGTATATCTGACAAGCCCACAGTAGTCAAGATAACGCCAGGTGGTATGAACATCCAAAACCACTCCAAATCACCATCACCATCACCATCATGTTTGATAAAATAAACTTTATAGGCTAACCTGTGTTGAAGTTTGTCCTACTATGGATTTCTGAGTTGTGGAGTGGATCAATTGTGGTCTGGGAGACTCCGATTGGATTCGACTACCCAGAGGAGTTGGTGGTCTGGATGGCACTGCCAACATAAACATAATTTTCAAAAATTGTAATAGATAATTTAATTAACTAAACCTCTTTTCGCTTTTTGAGGTATTTTGTTATAGACGGAAGGTCGATCCCACGACCTCGGTTTCTTTCTATCGGGATTCGTCAGGAGGGAGTGGGAAACGTGCAACACACTTCTTAAATAGGAAACCGAGACACACCAAAGGGAGAAAAAGGAAACTGGTAAAGAATGAGAGGACAGAGACAGAACAAAGAGAATGTTGGAAATGAAGTATGTAGGGAAAATACCGCAAGGGAGGCAAAGAAAGAGATGGGAGGATTATATAACAGAGAGTGTGCAAGTGAGCGGAGAAGAATGGAAGCAAATAAAGGAAGAACAATGATGGAAGGATAGAGGAAGATGGAAACTGACCCGGCCACAGGCTAGAAATGATGATGATGTAAAATAAATACTTGAACAGAAAGGATATTAAAAATGTAGTTGTATAGTCGTCATCATCATCAGCTTCAACTGTTTCCAGCCTGTGGCTGGGCCAGTTTTAGTAAAATGCATTTAACTTTCTCTATCACTCTGCCTTTTAATTGAGTCCATTCGTCTCCTCTCACTTGCACATTTTCTATTGTCTGCTCCTCCCATCTCCATTTTGGACACCCTTGCTGTATTTTTCTTACATACTTCACCTTTATCATTCTCCTCAACACCCTCTCCCCCTCCAATATTCAGAGTCCTTAATTGTAGCTTATGGTTGTCAAAAATGTTTGATAAAAAATAAAGAAAAAGGAAAATAAACTAATAAAATTAAATTTAATGAAGAAGAAAGCTCACCTGGGGAACGAGGAAAAATATGTAAGGACTTCACAATAATGCACAACGATAGCATCTTCTTTCTTTCTTCTATCTACTAAATTCTATAATCCAGCAGCCAAATCCTTGAATATTGAAGAATCATTAAACTTTTTGATAAAAACTTAATACTTCATAGGCTTATTTATAATACCCTCTTAACAAATTTCAGTCGAGGAGGCAATCGATATCTGCATGCTGACGACGGCCATATTGGATATTTTTGTGATTCAATATATCTCTGGAGTGGTGGCAGCTATCAAAGAACAGTTTTCACAGAAATATTCCAAATAGTGTAATACTTTATAATAAAATGATAAATTCAATTTTTGTGAATAGAAAATAAATAGGTACTTTCGAAAGCATATTATTAGAATAACTTCACGTTTAAGGCCGTAACAATCCCGCAATCATTGAGAGTTGCCACTGTTCAGGAGATATATTTAATCACGAAAATATCCAATATGGCAGCCGTCAGCATGCAGATATTGATTGCCTGCTCGATTGAAATTTGCTTAAAAGGTATAATAAACAAACCTATGCAGTGTCTTGCTTTTATCAAAGAGTGTAAAAATTTTTTCCCTTAGCTACAGTAGCCCAATGGCTCCTTTGGTGCTGTCTGACAGCTCACGGCTGACAGCTAAAAGCTTTGAGAAGTTACCAGACCAAATTATGTATTCCTATGCAAAAACATTGTGTTTAGCAGCTGTCACTTCTGACAGTCAAAATTTAGATATACACCTAAATGTTGACTGTCAGAAGTCAGCTGTGAGTTGTGAGCTGTCAGTCAGCACCAGAGAAGCCACGGGGCTACTGTAGTGGACTACTAGTCACCTTTGTGGATTGGATTATTCCCAATTTTTCCTTTCTCTCTCTCTCTAGGTGAACTTTCTTCCCTCAAGTTACTTTTATTAGTTTATTTTTCCTTTTCCTCTATTTTTATCAATTTCCATTATTATATAAAAAAAAGCATATGTACAGTAAGCTAAATTAATTATTTATTCATTAGTCAAGACCTGCCCAATTTTAATGTGTTTGTATCTTGGTTAACAGGCTTTTACAAAAACAAGATTGAGAAAGTACCAAACGATTCAGTTGAAAGAAAGGCTATGCTGTAATAAGCAACACAAGTACAAACCCGTAGGAACGGCAGGTCGGCCATGCGCGTAAGCAGACATTGAAGTGATATTCTGGGTACGTAGCGAGGTAAGCATGGCTCCAGTGGCGGAAATGGCTGTGGTGCTGACCACTTGTGGTACGGATGTACCCAACCAGGGGGCAACGGATGCTGTTGAGGCCGGACTAGCGGCTCGTGGCATTAAAGTTGCAGGACCTAGTCCACGCAAGCTAGAGGCAAAACTTAAACACAGAAAAAATTAAAAAGATTTGGGTCAAATCCAATATTTTGTGAATCCAAATCTTGGAGAAAATTATGAACATAAGAGGAAAAATAAATATAAAAGAATACCGGTAATAGAAAATATAAATATTAACTTAATGTTAACATTCTTTCTTATAATCCAGTCATTATAACATTCATACATTCAGTTAAGTGTTAAATTACTGTTCTGGGGGCTGGTTGTTAAGTTCATCCCATAATTATAGTTGGAAATAAAAAGTTTTTTTTAAGGATTTTAGTTTAGAAATTGAAATTTTCTTGAATGCTCAAATTTTAATATCCTGAAGGATTTAGGGAATTTGAGAGTCCCGTCCCCAGAAAAAATATATAAACTGTTATTGGCAGTATTTAATAACATAGAGAAATGTCAAAGTTAGCACCTGGAGTCTTACTGGTATCGAAAGAAGCAAGAATCTACTCAATATTGTGATTTTCAATACCTCGATTCTTAGTTCTGAAATCCCAAAGTTATGTCAGTGAAACAAAACGGCATTATTCAGAATCAAACAATGTCAACCCATTCACTCGCAGCTGACAAATAATTTGTGACCAACCAATAAAAACTATGAAATTATTTGATAAAGATGTAGCAGTCAAACTTTTTAAGCTATTTCAAATGGCATGTGAAATGTGAATATTTATAAGACTATATTAACTATACCTGGCAGAAAGAGGAGGGACAGACACCCCAGTGGTCTGAAGAGGCCCTGTTGGCCTCACAATCGGGGTGGCAACGGCTGACCGAGGAGCCGCAATATTAGCCACTGCGGCCGCACCTTGAAATTAAATTAGGAATAAAATAATTTGCCCCCAAGGAAATATTTATTGCTGCTAGTAGTTTCAAAGTTGTGCATTCTGCACAGCACATCTGGAATTGTAGATACTGTCAGCTATTTATAATAAAGGTTTACAAATGATCAATTAATTTGTAATAAATAAAATGATAAAATATTAGGATAACAGCATAGCACAAAATAAAAGTAAAAACAATAACAAATATTTACACACACTTCAATATTTTGATGCCATTATAGCATCTTGATGACCTGGTGGTCTAGGGGTAAGGTGTCGGACTTATATGCTGGGGTCTGGGGTTCAATCCTCGGTCCCGGCACAGATTTATCTGATTACCAAACCCTTCCTTAACCTCTGACAAGACGTGTATTAATCACAACTTGTGAATGTGAGGAATGCCAGGCCTCTGCCGTGGTTCGGATTCCACGTTAAACTGTAGGTCCTCCATTTCATCTCACAATCACCCTACCATCACACATTAGCATAAAACCCAAACGGGTAGTATCACACGGTGCTAATAATAATATAGCATCTTCGTCAGGAAGTAGTCTTAGCTAGTACTACTTCCTGAGGAAGATGCTATATTGGCATCAAATAATTGAATTATTATTATTATTATTATTATTATTATTATTATTATTATTAGCACCGCGTCTTACTACCCGTTCGGGTTATACGCACTTACGCTAATGTGCAATGGTAGGGTGATTGTGAGATGAAATGAAGGACCTACAGTTTAACGTGGAATCCGAACCACGGTGGTGACCTGGCATTCCAAAATATTGAAGTGTGTGTAAATATTTGTTAGTGTTTTTACGTTTATTTTTTGCTCTGGTGTTTTCCTAATATTCTATAATTTTATTTATTACAAATTTTTTTGCTCAATGCACTTTATTTCATACAAATGATTGATTAAGTAATTTTTTTAGCGTCCTATCTTATTACTTGTTCGGGTAATACGCCAATGGTTTTAGGGATTAGGAAGGTCATATTAAAGGAAGTGTACCCGCATTTGCATGGAAGGAGCGTAGAAAGCCTTTTTTTAAACTCAATACACCCGACCAAGATTCAAACCTCGATCTCCCCGTCGTTGGCAGTCTAGTCTACTACACTTAGATTTTAAATGTCTGCTAGCTCAAGGTTTTTTCGTTTTAATCAAGCTTGAGCTAGCTGCTTAGAATGCTCCAGTGAGTTGAGTTTGTGTTTAATAAATATTTAATACTAAAACTTATCTATGTATAAAGAAATTATTAAAACTAGAGAAAATAACTGCGGATTAATATTTTTACAGTAAAAATAGTCTTGTTTGAACATTATAATAACCTTACTAAAAAATAATTTAGCAATAATAAATGGCACTTAATTAATTTTTAAATAAACCTTTGATAAAGAGTAAATGAAAAATCACTTTCCATTCAATGTGATAATGATTGCTTTCCCATTACGAGTATTATTATTTACCTCTAGGCACATGAGTGGTATGTGCTACGCTGACAAGAGGTGACCGCGAGGGTAAAGAAGCGCTACTAGTAGAGGCTGATTGTACCAAACTGCTTCGAGACACATTCACTGCACCGTCATGAAAGAGTGAACAAAACACAAACACCCCAAGTGAAACACTGCTCTTCAATACACATGCAACTAGTATGTAATATAGTTCATTTGATTGATTTTAAAATTAGACTGTAGCAAATTATGACCTATTGTTAGAGGGAGTTTTTAACAAAAGATTATGTTATGTTTTGAGCATGAGCAGAGAGAAGCTGCTCTCAAGTGCCAACCTAGCACCAACAAAAGTATCCAGAAGACACATCAGGATTGCCACAGGAATTCACTTTTCCAATTCCCCAACTTTTCCAAGTTTTCCAGACAAAAATTATTATTTTCCCCCTGATTTTTTCCCTGTTTTTATAAATTTCAACTACTATCCAATACCTTAGCTCAGTCGATAGCGCGTCTGTCTACTGAGCTAAGATTCCAGGGTTTGATTACCGGCATGGTCGAAAAATGTATCATTGATGAAATATGGGTTTACCCTTTTAAGCGATAAATTAATGGCCGGCGACTGGATGTTGTGCCTGTCCTGATCTTAGGTTAAATTATAAGGCGTAAGAAGCTACGACAGGCCTAGTAAGCCGGTAGTGGAAAATATAGGGCTTGAATAAAAGACTGACCCAGGCTGGAAACAGTAATGGAGGTAACTATAACTGTTATACTAAGTATGGACCAATTGATCGCCGACATGGTTGAACTAATCATTTATCCATGGCCTGTACTGATGAGTACGTTGACAAAGGTGGTTTCCCGGCGATGGGATATAATAATAATAATAATAATAATAATAATAATAATAATAATAATAATAATAATAATAATAATAATAATAATAATAATAATATTATTATTATAGCATCTTCATCAGGAAATAGTCTTAGCTACAACTACTTCCTGAGGAAGATGCTATAATGGCATCAAAATATTGAATTATTATGATTATCACCGCGTCTTACTACTCGTTCGGGTTATACGCTTTAAGTACTAATTACTCTAATGGATTAGGACTTGGGAAGGTTGAATTAGAGGAAGTGAACCCACATTTGCATGGAGGGAGAGTGGAAAACCATTTAGGAAAAACCACCCCCAGTTCACCCGACCGAGATTCGAACCTCGATCTCCCTGTCCTCAGCAGTCGAGCTTCAACACGACAAGCGAGTTAGCCAACTACGCCACCGAGGCGGGTCGATGGGATATCAAGGCTCTTACCGCGCCCGAGTGTAACAAAGAGTTTTATCTTTCAGGAAAGCATGTAGTTCCATATAATACCTTTCTTTGCATTTTGTGTGATTTTAATGTGTCTCTTTATATGAAAAAAGGAATATTTCCTAAAATTCAAAACAATGTCTGCCTTTCTTTGAAAGTATGAAGAAGTGTAAACTGGGTTTGAACCCAAGACCACCGAGGTTGACAATATTCAACAACCATAGCAAAATAATGACTACACTTGTAAACGTAATAGCTGTATATTAATAGCCCATAAATACCTAAGACAGTTTTGGTCAAAAAATAGTATAATGTTATGATAATTTAAAAAAAAATTAAATGTATTTTAAGCTCAACAAGAGAAGAAAGAGATATAAAGTGATTGAAATGAAATAAAGCTGCCCATTCAACAGTTTACTTAATAAAAGTTTAAAGACTGGCTCTCAGACATGCATATCTGGATTCTTCTTTGTTGTGCTAAATTTGTATGAACAATATTTGTAAATACACAGACAACTGTAATTTAATTTTATACCAAGATAAATATTCCTAATATGTTAGGCCAATTCAAATATTTTTTTTAGCACCATGTCTTACATACTACCTGTTCAGGTTATACACCTATGTACTAATTACACTGATGGGTTGGAGATCAGGAAGACTTAATTTAGAGGAAGAAGTGCACCCACATTTGCATTGAGGGAAAGTGGAAAACTACCCTCATTGCACCCGACCGAGATTGAACCGCGATCTCCCCATCGTCAGGAGTCTAGTCCAACACGAGATTAGCGTGTTAGACCACGCAGCCACTGAAGCGGGCTACAAATAGTTACAGGACCAACATTAATTTCACTGAAATTTTACTTAGTTGATTTTTTCGCCTACAGATTGCACTTAATGCAGCATAAACACAAGTTTTTTTTTTTCGGCATGCAAATATGGTGACACCTAAATTTCATGTTGTAGCTTGTATAACCGTTCATGCTATCAAGCGTAGCAATTATTATTTTAACATTTTAGAAAACCTTCTAAACAAGTTGAAATTTATAGTTTGTTATTTTAAAACTGTCAAATACACACCTTGCTTCAACATAGTCTGTGAGAATGTGGATATTCCAGTTTGGCTGGCACTGTTTGTGGAAGTCATGCTTATACTTTGGATACTTGTCCCGGTGGCTCTACCCCCTCGGAGCTGACCGATTTGTTGCACCTCAAACATAAACACAACAACCAATAGAAGAAATAAACACTATACCTTTTTTTTTTTGCACCGCATATTACTACCCGTTCGGTTTATATGCCTACATAATGATTATGCTAGTGAGTTAGGGATTAAAAAGGTTTAAATAAAAGAAAGTATACCAGAATTTGGGTGGAAGGAGAGTGGAAAACCATTTAGGGCAAAAAACTTAGTGCGCCAGATTTTCCCGTCTTCTGCAGTCAAGTCTATTGTGCGAGTAGCACCTTGTAACATGCGGCCACCAAAGCGGTTCATACCAACACTTGAAATGCGGATAGTAGGACTACTCGCTTTATTTTAGGAAGGTCATGAACAGTTTGGTGAATCATGTGAGAACTGAATGTAAAATGTAAATGACTCATAATAATATTTAGGACCGCGTCTTACTACCCGTTCGGGTTATACGCTTTAAGTACTAATTACTCTAATGGATTAGGAATTGGGAAGGTTGAATTAAAGGAAGTGAACCCGCATTTGCGTGGAGAGAGAGAGAGTGGAAAACCATTTAGGAAAAACCGCCCCCAGTTCACCCGACCGAGATTCGAACCTCGATCTCCCCGTCCTCAGCAGTCGAGCAGATCAACACGACAAGCGCGTTAGCCAACTACGCCACCGAGGCGGGTGTAAATGACTCTTGCATTAAAAGTGGTCTTAGATTATTCGCGCCACCTGCTAACTTAGGTAACATTGCTGGCACATTGTGTTTGTTCCCGTTTATATTTTTTCCATCCACCTTTCCTTTACCTTCTTACAAATATATAGCTATTACTTAATAGGATTGGCTGTGTTAATTTTGTAAACAACATTATTTAGCGAAGCCATTTGAATATTTATCATATGGTTGTAATAGACTATTGTTTTCATTTGCATAAACCTCAATAGACCAACATTAGAAACGATTACAAGAGTCACAAGATATGGATTCTCAGCGAGGGAAGAACCTCAGACAAGTCAATCTAGAGCCCATTCTCATCCGACTGGACTCTACTAACCACGTGTCGGTGTTGCGGCATGCATCAGAAACAGTCTCCACTTACAGCCATGTTCTGGCGGGTCGGTTCCACGGGCTTCATGAGGTTAGTTTTAGCCGCTAGATCCATAGGGTGCCTCTCTTGGATCGAGTCCTTGCCTTCCGCCGGAATAGAACTCATGTCCAGTGTCACTTACTCCCCTGGATCACAATCAAGACAGATTTCAGAGCGAGTTGACGTCAAGACGGTTTAATTTGGAGGATCAGGTTTACATGTAAAGAAAGGATACTGGCATGTTGATATTTTAATGGGTCTTTTAGCACTCTGTCTTACTACCCATTCGTGATATATACTTATGAACTACTTATGCCAATGGTTTTAGGGATGAGGAAAGTTATATTTTTTAGAGGAAGTGTACTCACATTTTTTTTGAGGAAAAACCAACCTCATTACTGTTGAAATAAGACAAAACAATGAACAATTAATCACTCGCCAAAGACTTGTGTGCACTTTATTGTGATATGTTAATCTTAGATACTGTCATGATTGTTTTTTTATTCCTCTATGATGTTGTTTACCCTTCTTGCTACCGTTGCTATGCTTAAATAATATGTATCAACAAACTAATAAATTAGTTCTAGTGATATAATTATTCTTTGAATTACTACAGGTTATGGGCCCAGACATGTGCTCAAAATAAATGAAGTAACTCATTCTAAAACTGCTGTAAGTTATTGTAGTTGGAATGAAAGTATTAAGTTGTGCTTGTCAATTGTGAAAGTGTTCTAGTTCGCGCTGCTAGTTAAACAATAATTTTTTGTCATGGCAAATTTTGTAAACTATCGTATCGAGCCACTTAAAAAGGATAACTACGATACTTGGAAGCTTCAAGCACAAGCAGTTTTGATAAGAAATGGATTATGGAAATATGTTTCTGGTCAAGAAAAATGCTCCACAACCAATGATGCTGATATAATGAAATGGAAGGAGCAAGATATCAATGCAAGGTCAGATCTTACCTTAATTATATCGCCCAGTGAACTTAGACATATTAAGAACTGTAAATTTTCAAAAGATGTGTGGGATACATTATCAAAACTTTACCAAAGTAAAGGTCCCGCTAGAAAAGCCACTTTATTGAAACAATTGATCCTTCAGAAAATGAATGAGGGTGACGACGTCCGTAATCATTTAAATAAATTCACTGACGCTGTTGATAGGCTTGAAGAGTTGGAAATCAGTATAAATCCCGATCTTTTAAGCATAATGATGCTTTATAGCTTATCTAAATCCTTTGAAAATTTTAGGGTAGCAATTGAGTCCAGGGATAACTTGCCTACCCCAGAGGACTTAAGAATCAAAATAATTGAAGAGTTTGAAGCCAGAAGCAAAAATGATAGTATGACCTTGGAGGATGCTTTTTTCGGAAAAAATATAAAAAAATCAAAGAACAAAGATCGTTCAAATTATTTTCAAAAACCTACAAATGTTCCCTCAACCTCGCAATTTAAATATAAATGCCATAAATGTGGACGGATCGGTCATAAGGCCGTGAACTGTTGGAGCAACAATAAAAAGGGGGAGTCAACTTTCAAAGTGGAAGAACAGTGCCTTTCTTCTAATTCAGGTGAGTCTGAAATTTCATCATGGTGCATTGACAGCGGATGCAGTTCTCATATGTGTGGAAATAAAGACAGTTTTCAGGACTTTGTTGAAACCCCTGAACATGGGACTCTTAAACTGGCATCTAAGAATCATACAGCTTCTATTATTGGGACTGGCCTAGTTAAAATCGAAATGAAAGATTCGAACAAAATTAATTTGCCTAACACATTATTTGTACCAAATCTGACCACAAATCTACTATCAGTATCTAAAGTGACTGATAAAGGGTTCGATGTCCTGTTCAAAAAGAACAAAGCATTAGTAACAGATCCTCAAGGCAATGTAGTACTAGAAGCTAAGAAGTCAAATGGGCTATATTATGTTAATTCTAAGTCTGTAGAAGTAACAAATAAAGCGCACGAAGAACATGCAATAGAAAAATGGCATAAAAAACTAGCTCACTTAAATGAAGTAGATTTAAGGTTGGCGTGCAAAAATGAAACATTGGAAGGCTTAGATTTAAAAAAGGGTGATACGCTGAGTGATTGTGAGCCTAATTAAAAAAGAATGATTAGTTTTGACCCTGGATTCATTTCTCGACTATTTATAAACTTACAAAACTTTTGTGTGCTAGGCAGATATTCTACTGGTTTTTAAAGAAAAAAATCAATCAATTCCAGCATGTATTTTCAACAAACAAGAATGTAGCCCATCATTTCTCTAAATCTCAGGGCCTATACATTAAGCTCGGTAAGTTAGTACCATTTTATAAATTTTTCAAGAATATTTGTTCCTGCACTACTTAGGTGTGAGTAGTTTTTAATTTTTCCCTATAACCAATTTTTTTTAATAATCTTTAATTTAGTATCACTGCATTCTCTATATTTTAGTGTATGCAATGTCAGTACAAATTTGGTGATTTTTTTTTGGAATTTTTTTACAGTAAAAAATGGCCTAAAAAGTATGGTTCTTGGGTTTTGTCCCCCATAATGTGAACAAAACTGAAAATATAAGTAGTAGGCTAATCTATGTAATATGAAGTTTAACTCCATTAGTACCAATTTTTATACATAGGCCTATAATATATATACCATAATATAATAATATAGATAGCGTCACCCAAGAATGCGAGTGTTCTATGTCCAAATTTTCACTTTTGTGTAAAAGAGCATGTAAGTTTGACCTTGTGTATAAAACCAATGTTACTAGATGACAACTCGAGTTTGTATCTTCTTAAGTAATTATACAGTAGTTTTAATTTCACCTCAGGTGAACCATGTGCATTCTAAATAAACGTAAACACCTAATACCTCAAATTTAACAATTGTGGAGATAGAACACTTGCATTCTCGGGTGACGATATCTCGCTTTAGTGTGAGAATGTTAATTTCAGCTGGTAGAACTAGTAAATGAATTATGGATTCGTAGTAATTTTTTTAATTTTTTTAATTCTAGTTTTAATAGGCCCATACGTGGTAATTTCAAATACAAATGTATGCATAAAAATATTAACTCAACCAAAATAAAATAGGGGTCTACCTATTACAATTTTTAACATACATCCCAAAAGTATTGAGGCCTAACTCTTATTGTTTAAACAAGCCAATTACCAAAGAAGGCCTATTTAAACAAATTTTTAGGACCGTTAAAAAAAAATTGAGCCAAAATAGTTTCGTTTTGCTTACAAACACTAGACTCCTCTTAGTAAAAAAACGTGCATGAAGATTAAAATTATTTTAATATAACCTAGAATGATGAAGTAGAAATAGCTTTCTCAAATATTAGATTAAGCTTATCAAAGCTACTATAGTCCTGCTCAGGAATAAAAAGCTGGGACACTGTAAATTGAAATAAAATAGGCTTCTTACAGATATTACCATATAAATGTTTTGGATACCAATACAAATACACTTAAAACTGAACAGTTGCATTTTTTAAAAGTCACGTCATCATATTTCAAAATAAAAGTTTATCAATGTTAATCTCTCACATATTTACTTCATACTCTACATTTTCACTTCTTTAATTTTGGCTTCTGCTTGACTGTGGTACAAATATTGAATCGGATACATCAGGGCTACCAATAAACTAAATTTACCTCATTTTAAATATGTTAATTTAATAAAAAATATGTTATTTAAATTTGTCTGTATAAATTTGAACAACATTTATAATAAACTGGTTTTAATAGGATTGAAAATATATTAAAATTTCTGTTTAAGGATTATTATTAATTTAGTTCCATTAATACACTAAATCATAAAATAGAAGTTTCTAAAAGTACTACAAACAAAACCCTTTGCGTACATTGCCAAGGTATGTAAAATAATATTTTAGTTATGGTCAATACAGTGATTAATATAAACTATAGATATTGGATGGACATAAACCATTGATCTCTATAAAATAACTGGATGGACATAAGCATACACATTGCAAAGGACCAAAGCGTTACGTTCAAGTTTATCGTCTGCTAAATTGTTGGGGGGACAAATTTAACGGTTTTTTCAATGTTCTTGCACGAAAACATGTATTTGACAAATAAAAGTGTTGTTGATGTTTGAAAATAGTGAAGTATTATACCACATCTTCCTGAAGAAACATTTACATTAAGGTATATACAATTCAGTTTTACAGGTAATACTGTACAAATAAGAATAAAATCCTTAAAATATTTAAATATGTGATTATCATAATTATTGTTTACAGTTTTCCAAGACTACACTTATATTTAAAGTTAGCTATTAGCTTGTATATTGGTTTCATAAACCATATTATATTGAAAGTTCTATAAATATAATGGATAAGGTATTTTAAAACTTGATTCCATTTGTTTGAATGACAAATTTTGTGTAGTTGCCATACGCTCAGACTATTACTTAGATTATAGGCTTGTAGAAATTATTATATTACCATTAAAGAAAAAAAAGCTGGTTTATATCTTGTATATTATTTCAGAAACCATATTATGTTGAAGGTTTGATAGCTTTAGTAAAACAAGTCAGCTAAAAACGGTATTACATTTGTTTGAATGATATAATTTGTGTAGAAGTCTTACTTTCAAATGATAGTTTAGCTTATAGGCTTGTAGGTAGTACGGTATCTACTAAACCCTGATTTTAGCCAGAATCTCAATCTGTAAGTGTTTATTTCGTTCCAGAATACTACCATATATATTGGTAGGATAAACGGCCACTTAGAATGAAAGTAGAAATATCCTTCTGAAAGGTCTTTTATCCTATATAAACACTACTATAGGGTAAGATTCTGGTACGAGATAAAGCCTTCCAAGCGAGTTTCCTTCAAAAATCATCGTATATATTTGGATACATCAACTTATTTAAAGAAAAACCTCACCAGTTTCAAACTTTGTTATGCTCTTCAAAGCCTTTAGTAACATATTAATTTCATTTAACTAATCACACATTGATGTATCTCAAATATTCAATCAAATTAATTAACGATGTCAAAAGGATTGCCTTGTATTGATGTAGAAGAAAAAGATACCCGAAAGTTTTTTCTCTCTTACACAATGATATGTAGACGATAGTTTGAAAATTTCATCCATAGATGTCCATCCAGTTATTTTATATAGATCAATGACAAAAACACACACCTTGCAAAGGACTTAAATGAGACGCTCTAATTTATCGTCTGCTTTATTGTGAGGGGACAGATTTAACGTATTCTTTTAATGCTCTTCTGCAAAAACATGTATCTAATGAATAAACGTTTTATGGTTTGAAAATATTGAAGTATTATACCACACTTGGCTGAAGAAACATACGCCAAAGGATATACAATTCAGTTTTTCGTGAAATACGGTACAAATACGAATCCAATCTTTAATATATTTATATATATATTCTAGCTATCATCCATGTTGTTTACATTATATCAGTACTACAATATATTTAAAGTTAGCTATTTTTATCACATTGTATATTGGTTTCAGAAACCATATTATTTTAAAAGTTCGGCAATTATAATGAAATAATGTATCTTAAAACTTGATTACCGGTATATGTGTTTGAATGACAAACTTTGTGTGGTTGTCTTACTTTCAGACGATCATTTAGGTTAAAGGCTTCTAGAAAGTTTTTTTACATTGATTTCAGAAATCATATTATGTTGAAAGTTCGATAACTATAATAAAACAAGTTACTAGCAAAATACTTTATTTTATCTGTTTAAACGACATACTTTGTGTGGAAGTCTTGCGTTCAAACGATCATTTAGGTTATAGGCTTGTGGGAAGAACAGAATCTACTATACCCTGATTTTGGTACGAGGTACAAATATCCATCCAGTTATCTTATAAAAATCAATGGGTGAATATGGCTTTATAAGATACAAATATGACCTATATTAAAAAAAAAAAGATAGCTATATAATTTATTCATTATCATTGTGAAAATAACCATAGGCATGTATCAACGTCACTATGCTCTCCAGACATCTCTATTGTGACTATATTGACGCAATTGTAATATTTTAAAACTGAAAAAAGTACGTGTAAATAACAAAGGCAAAATATTATGTAATATAAATATCTTTCCTTTTTAATACCAGTATGTGAAATTATTGTAGAGTATAAGGAAGGGCTTACTTGGAGGCATCATCGATGAAGAAAGCAGGAAACTCATCAAGTCATGAGACCAAATCAAAAGTGTGAAAAGGAATATACTTGAATGATGAATATTTTTTTCTGCAGCCCTATGTTTCACATAAAGACTTAAAAGAATATTTATTACAAGAAGTAAAATATACAATATGCAATTTATTTTTCGATCAAATATCATAATCTAATTAGTGTGAAAATAAGTTTTAAAAGGTACTTGGTTAAAATTTAAGCGTATAACGAACAACATTTTTGGTACATACGTACCTAATCACACCAAAACATCCATACACCGAGTTATACATACTCTTTTATTCTTAAAACTCTTAATGTTTCTCTCTTTAACACATTAATATACAACATTTAGCCACGTTTTATATGGCCTAGCCCCCCTTCACGCCGCCCCCTTTTTTAGCCACACATTCTACCTTCATATATTTTCTTCGTCACTTGATCCACACTTACCCTCTCAACATGTCCAAACCAACTGGAGTCAATTTTTTCACGTTAACATATTGGATTTACTTTCAAACCACACTCTTTCACCATCCATTCACTACTGACTCTGGCAATACATGTTTTTCCACATACATTTCTTAGATATTTCATTTCAACAGCAATCACCTTGCTTTTGTGTTTAGCCTGAAAAACCTAAGCGTAACATCCGTAAACTAATATTGGCGTTAACACACTTTTATATAAAGCCCTCTTTGCTTCTTTCGATATTACTTAATTTAATATTCTACATAGGTACATCTAATTATTCTCCAAGATGCAATATACTAAGATGACAAACATTTCCTGATCCATCCTTATCGAAAATTATCACATTACTTTTGGTTACAATTATACGAAGATCCATTCTGGCTGTCACCACACTCAAACGATTTAATGCATTATGCAAGTGACTGATTCACAGCCATTATTTTGACATCATCTGCATATAGCAGCAATATAATATTCACATCCATTCATACACCAACCACGTCTTCAAGAGCATCTTTCATACCGGTACCCTTAGCCATGAGTTGTTCAAAATACTGCCTGCTTAACTTTCTTATACGGTTTTAATCTCAAATTATCTTCTCACTTTCATTCTGAACGCCATAGGTCTTTATTTAATTGCACTTCTTGTTTCGTTCTCTTTACCCACTTCCAGAACAGCTATTTATTTTATTCAAAATCATTCTGCATTCTTCCGCCTTTTGCTTTCTTTGCATTCATTTTTTTTTCTTTGTATATGTCCCACAACCTTTTACGTTTTGTTTTACTCTTCATATCAATCATTCTTTTGTATGCTTCTTTCTTGTATCACACAGTTTCTTTCACCTGTTCATTCCAGCACACTTTATTATTATTTTTGATTTAAGTTTCGCACCACCGCAGATCCACACTCACCTTTCGAGCAGTCAACTACGGCCTCTTTTATTATGTCCCAAGCACTTTATATATCATTTGCATTTATTTTGAAACTCCATTCATGCATTTACAAGGTTAATTTTTCGCTCAGCAATTTATCATATTGTGCTCTCACACTTTTATCCGGGAATTTTTCCACTTTCACCCCATTCTTACTCGCTTAATACCTACGATTGCACTGCTTCCTCACAAAATTCCTAACTAATTTAACTACCAAGAACACTAGGAAGTGATCCATTGCACAGCGTTAGTACGAATAGTACCTATCCTTTACTAAACCAGCTATCTCAACATACACCACAAAACAATCATCGTTCTCGAATCGCCCCTCTGTCATGTAGACAAGTGAATACATTTGTACCTAAACAATGTGCTGGACACAAGACTCATTAGCCCATTACCATTCTAGTGTACCCTGTCATCAACATGCCACGCTAACTCTCTCTATAAATACTCTATTTGGGTACCCTCCCATCCAATCATTCATATCTCCTAACAAGATAATTCTTTCCTCCGGTTCAAATGCATTGGAGATTTCATTGATCTCATTCCAAAATTCCACTATCACATTCTCGTCTTCACTATACACCGGAGCATAACCAGCATTCAACATTGTTATACGAATCCCTATTTTCTTACGTACCCATAAATTGACTAAATGACACCAACTCATACCTTCTCACAAACAACTTAGCGGTCGGGATTAGGGTTAAACTTACCCCCTGCCTTCTCTTGCCCGTTCATCCACAACTGACCAGTGCCAGGCTACCAGCACTAGTCATCACAACATATTTCCCTTTCATTTCATATACACATAGAATATACATTTTGATATAGTATTTATCATAGTCCGCATCATCATCAGTTATTTCCATCCTGTGGCCGGATCAGTTTAGTAAAATGCCTCAATTTTCCTCTTTTAGTTGCTTTCATTCTTCTCCTCTCAATTACATGCTTCATGTTATCTGCTCCTCTCATCTGTTTCGGTATTTTCCCTACATACCGTACTTAATTTCCATCATTTTCTTTTTACATGCTTATTACACGCCCATACTATCTCAGTCTTGCTTCCTCTTCTATCTAATGTACTCTAACATTCTCATTACATGACTATTCCATCTCAGTCTTGCTTTCTCTACTATCTCATGTACTCACTGAACCTCAACTCTTTACCAGATAACTTCATTCCTAATCTTGTTTCTCCTCGTGACAGCTGACATGATCCTTACAAACTTCATTCTCATAGCCTACACTTTCTTAGTCTCTCTTACATCCATTGTCCATGTTTCTGCTTCATTAGTCACAATGGGTACAAGGTACACCGTGTACAACACTTCCTTACACTTCACTTCTTCATAGCAGGTCTCTTAACCACCTCTAGAAACACTCTCCTTGATGTCCACTTCTCATTATATTCTCTCTACTTACACCTTTCACCACAATCACATTTTCAAAATACTTTACCTTCTGTACTTCACACTTCACCATACTAAATTTCATTCCACATTCCATTCCTGTATTTCCCCTTCTTTCTCTCCCCCCTAACTATAACATCATGTCTTTGGCAAACACAAAGACTTTCATTCTTTCCTCCTCGAGTGTTCCTGCCACTTTATTCATGACCATTTTCATTAACTTTACAAATAGTAACGGTGAGAGGTCATTCCCCTGCTTCACTCAATTTTTTTATTTGGAGCCACCCTGTCCTCCCACTCTACGCCTTAACACAACTCCTGTTTCTCTAGTACTTATATTAATACCATTCATTTAAGCAAAGGGCATACATACCCATCAGATTCATTTTGGTAATATTTTGTGTGAGACATTTGTTGTCACATTTTATTGTTTTCAGCTATGATTATCATAACATAGAAATACAGATCTTAACTTAACCTCCTCAATCGCAGTGCCCCCTAAAGGTGACATTGTACAATAGATTGTTTATAAATTTCTGGTGGCGAGATAAGTGTGTTGGTCAACCTGGAATAGGTTTCAACAATTCGAGGATAGGTGGCAGCACGTGTTGAAATATATATATATTTTTTTTTTCTTTTCTTCAGAAGACAGTGAGAAAACGGCTGCCCCAAGGAAGCGTGCTTTTATTGGTGCGGAAATCTTTAAGTAATTTTATTTAAAAAAAATTATGTGTATCTTTTAATGAGTGTAATAAATACTGTTAAATATATAGCTAATATATGATAAATTTAGTTGGTTCAAAAACAAGTAGCTAGTCCTCACTACATGGGATTATTTTTCTATGCCCCCTGTTAAGGGGCATTGGTTTCCATTGTGCAGGTTTTGCATGGATTGTTTCAGTTGCTCAGGCTGCAGTCAATTTGTGTATCAACTTTCTACATAAAATGTACTAGTAATTATACATTACAGATGGTGGTGATCTGGCACCCACACAAAGTGTCAAGAACTATGAAGATTGTTCTTTTTGAACCTTTGTAATATTCTCGAAGCCAGACCTTACGCGAGCGACCGCCAGTTGAAACTCAGTTGTGTAAAGTCATTCACAGTAGTTATTGCTTGATTTCCAGGAGGTGTACTACATGTGCTCGACATAACCAAGTCTTTGAACGTCATGAAAGGCAATCCACTCCGGATATTTTTACATCTGTCGGGTAAGCCATGGATGGAGATTTTTCGGAGTTTTAGTTTTCCAATGAAACAAATCATGAGCATACAAAGATTAGGAACCAATTTTCTACAAAATACACATTTATTTTCATTTACTAAAAATAACCCAACATAAATAAAGTTATTTTAGATCAATCTGCTTTCGTTATCACACTAGAGGATGGTAGTGTATTGTCTAATTCAAAACTTTCTTGAAATAAAACTTAACATATTTTTTTAAATATTTTTATTTATTTATATTTTCTGTACAACCAGATATCGAACAAAAATTTCACATTTCCCTTTTCTTCAGTGTACAGAAAACATTACCCACATGATTAACTGTACATTCCACAATCATCGACGAATATTACAATCACTATCGGACCTGTATGTCTCCTATGGAGAGAATTTAAACAATTAAATGTCAACAATAATTTTTTTATTATTAGTTTACAATGATTTAACATTTAATATTAAAGCATTTTATTTCCAAATTTTATTTATTTTTAACGCCAAGGTTATTGGCAAAATGTTGATCGTAGTATATATATTATGTTGAAAATGCTTTAGGAAAGAAATACTATGAAACATTATATTGAGTTTAGGGTTAATTTGAGAGTTAGTTATTAGTTGAATACATTCACTCGAACTATCAGAGAAACACTATAGTAAATTAGGATTATGTAACAGATTTAATGTTTAGTAGTAAATTTGCACTTTTATCACAGCGATTTGCATTATTATTCCTTTCTTTTCATTTACAAACTGAACGATCCCCACAATTCACTTGAAAAATTAATTACACTATCAACACTTCTTCAAGAAACTTCAGTAATAAAACATTTTTTTTTGTAGTTCACATAGTTTCATTTATCTACAATAACACACACACACACACACACACACACACACACACACACAAACACACACACACACACACACACACACACACA
>CABFOV010000143.1:254444-281759 GCA_902141375.1 Timema poppense
CACACACACACACACACACACACACACACACACACACACACACACACACACACACACACACACACACACTCATTCACACATTCATTGGCACTTTCCAAGGGGCAGAATGTGGCATTTTTTAATCTGTTATCACATCGTCATGGTTGGTAATACTGGAAAGTGTTTAGTCGAAGATGCTTCATCTATATAGTTTTCCTAAGCCATACAATATGGCTATATTAGTTTATTTATCTAGTTTACAAAACAAATTGGTTAACTAATAGAAATAGCCAGTTACTTGATTTGTACTTTCCATTTACCTTTTCGATAGACATTAATATAAAATAAAATGCTATAGCAGTACATTTTAATATTATGTATTCCATGATAACTATTCATTGGTTGAATAATGTTGATACCCATCATAGTATCAATTTTAAAATTATAATTTTATAGATTTCTGGCAACAGAAACACAAATTAACAGTTCCTAAAATATTTACCATCATTCTGAAATAAATAATAAAAACACACATATTAAAGGCTGTTGAAAATATGCACTCAAAAATTTCAGTTCAATAGTAAAACAACAAAAATATTTTTTTCTCTCTAGGTTTAATTAAAAATAGTTACGGCTCTATAATAATTTAGCATTTTACAAAAATCATGGTTCATGACAAGTCAGATATTAACATATCTGTTTCGAATCCTATGAAACAAATATATAGATTTTCTATGTAAGTGTGTATGTACATATCTAAAAAAATACATCATTTTTAATTAAGAGAAAATATAAACAAGTTTCTGCAAAGTATGTATGCTACATGTACACATATATACAGACATCCAGATGTAGGTTGGGATGTTGGCAAGGGAAGTAGAAATTGGGGCTATCCCTCACAAACTCTTGAACAAATCAGAAAAATGAAATTTATTTTGTATACAAAAAGGTTACTATTTACTAAGGACAAAAAGGAAAAATGGCTATATTAAGAGAGTGTATCATAGCAGGCCCAACTCAGCTCCCGGTTCGCGCGAGGGGAAAAGAAAACACCTACGATTTGCCAGAAATATGTGCAGAGCATTCATATTTTAATGATTACCAGACATTTTCCGCGGTGACAATGGAGGAACAAACCAACAAAATTTCCCGGACTTTTCAATGCAGTTTTTATCCAAATAGCTTTTAATATTTCAACAGTGTTCAATATTAGGAACTTCTATTAACTCTTTATCTCCATTAATGTTTAATCAGAAATTATCTTCATGCAATAGTGTTGGTGTATACGATTTTTAGCCGACTGTATCACAGAGTTGATAGGCATGTTATGCACACTCTTGAATTAAACATCGAAAGGAGGAAAGAAGGGTACATCAGTCACCTTCTTCAGCTGCAATAGTCCAGTCTGTGTTTTACCCTCTTCTGTTGAAGAAGGGGACTGATGCGTCCTGAAAGCTACGAAATTATACGTTTTGTTCTATTTTAGTTGTCAACTTTGAGACCTACAATTTTCTGGTGTGTAGGCCTTGCACTTCTGTGGACAAAAATATAAAGTATATCACTAGTGAAGAGTTCAATTTATTATTTTTTATACTCAAACATGCTAACTCACATTTTCTTTTAATTCGTTCTACACTTACGTCTGAAGGTTATTAAATAATTTCCATTGGCATCATAATATTACATAAATATATAATTTTTTAATAATGTTTATTTACTTGTAATGGTTTATTTTAAAAATTGAAAAATGACACTTGAACACGGGAACCAAGCCCGGGACCTTTGGCTTAGTACGCCAATGATCTAACCACTGAGCTATCCAGGAATCGTCCCGTGCCCAGGGTCATTCTTCACTCATATTTTAAGGCAGAGTCTATGATGGACGTGCGGAAATCGTTGGCTACAAATGTATGATTTTATTAAGATCACGAGTTATCAGATAATGCAGCCACCTTCGACTCGGTAGTTGTCTTATTGCTGCCAATTGTACAATTATTATAATTATAAAGGATTGCATATTTAAGAATCAAATAGCCAAAGCTTTTATTTATGATTCTAGTGATATAATTTATAATAGCTTTGGCTATTTGATTCTATAATGGTTTAGTTCATATTCAATAAATTATAAAAACTAAATAAACATTAGTCTAATAATTGAATAGGCCTACCTCAACAACACAACATCTAAAGTGATACAATTTAATGTGTTTAATATTCATCACGACTAAATAGACACCCAGTTTGATACAATTTCGTTTCATATTTCGAGTAAAAATATTTGAATATAATACTTGAGATTTGAGACATTTATACAATTTTAAACATTGTACCAATTTAATTGACTTTAAAGCTGCTAGAATGATTAGCAAATATATTGCTTTTGTTACATTACAATTACCAATGAAATACAATCTACTTTACACAAGCAATCATCTAGTTTCAAAAATTGTGTTAAAAAATATATAACTAAACTAGGAAAATAAATATCTAAAACCAGTTTAATGAAGCAGCTTTCTTCAACATCCACACCAATCTTATTCTTATTTGGAATCTACATTAATTTTACTACCTTAAACAGACATAGGGATAGCCACCACAAAACACCTAAACATGAATTAGGAACTAATCCTAAGAAGGATTAACATATTTCACTTGAATGTTGTTAAGGTTGATGTAATAATATATTAGAATTTGCTATATTTTTACTTACTGTAAACAAGAAACTCTAATGATTCTAAATATAAAATTTTAATATTCAGAGCCCTAATTTATGCTAAAAAATAGTTCTAAGTTTGCAATACATTCATTTTGATCCAAAATAATAAAGGTAAAATTCCAATACTGATATCAATATAAACAAATAAAATAAATTAAGTATCTTCTCAATTTTTGTTGATGATTTATTTAAGAACTGCTGATGTTCACCACCAATTAAATAAATTGACATTTTCACAGACTGTACCAAATTCATTGTAATATATGTTCACTACAAATATAATATTTGACGTGATAACATCCAAAAGAACAATTCAAAGAATTTGTGTTATGTAATATCCTATTTATTGGCTGTGACAAAACTTTCTACTGAATTTATATTTTCCAATAACATACTAGCAGTGTGCTCTAGTTTAACCACTTTATTAATTAGTAGGTATAGTAAAATATATTATATTTGGAAGAAGGTATAGGAAAGGTGGAAAGAAACATATATTTCCTATACCTTCTTCCAAATATAATACAATTACCTCATAAAGCGAAAAGAGGTTTTCCTTATAGAGTTATAGGTATAGTTAAAGTACACACTTTCAAATATGTGTTAAATTTTTTTTTATATCTAAGATAAAATAAAGAACATTGACAATGGAAAAGCAAAGTGGAGATATTTTAACTATGAAAAGTAAATGTTTACTAAAAAAAAAGTTTCTGCATGGTCTAAGGTGACACTACTCTTGCAATGGACTATACTGCTGAAGACGGGGAGATCGAGGTTTGATCCCGGTTGGGTGTATTGACGGTGGTTTTCCACTCTCCCCCCATGTAAATGATGGTATATTTCCTTTAAATTCAACCTTCTTAATTCCCAACACATCACTGTAATATATAGGCATATGTATAAAAAAAAGTTGAGTTTTAATTAATTATTGAGTAAAAATGCTCAGGTATTAATGCTGGTTCCCCCCCCCCCTAAATCCATTCCAATTTTTTTTTTAATCAAAATAAATGTGAAAATGAAGCTTGCCTGCTGAAATTCATCCCTAAGGGGACCACCTCAGTAAGTGACAAAATACGATGCAGATGTTAATTTCTAACACAATACTTAGTTACATGATACACCAAAATAACGTCGAAAGATTTCAACAAGGATCTCTTTCCTTAACAACCCAATAGTTTGAGTTTTATTAATAGAAAATATGACATTAAATCATTTTCAACAACTTTTTAAGCATATTTGCAGAGCTGTGAGACTAAGCTTGATGAAAAAGAACTCTAGATTTAGTCTTCCTCCAACAGGTATGGTAATATTTTTAAAGACTCAAAATAGAAAATTTTAAAATATTTGAGAACTAGCAGCGAGCTTTCGTGGTTTACTTTCACCTCTTTCTTATTAATATGATAGAGGTTGGTTGTAAATGAAGGGTAAAAGGGGGTATAAGCCTAAACAGAATAAAGAAGTAGTTCTGGAAAACGGCACAGACCGTTGCGGTGTGGCCTGACGATGATGGATACCTTCTCGTTAACCGAGATGGCCGCTTTAAGAAAAGAATGAGTCATAATTGCATAGTATGAACTTAAAATAGCAGTAGCATTTCTAATTGTGACAACATATGTTTAAAATCTATTTAAAAGGGAAGGAAAGGAATAATCCTACTCAAAATAATTCAAAGGTTTAATTTATAGATATATTTACAGCAAAAAAGATAATATATAATATAAAACATTTCACTATACAATATTGTACATACATTTTTATTCTAAAACATAGATCACATTGCTTTAACATAGGCCTTAGCTTCTTTGAAGAAAATGTCATAACATTTGCCGATGTAAAGGACAAAGTGAAGGATTGTAGACCATTTAGAACACGGGAAGAACAGTAATATATTTTTCTGATATCAATATTGAAATTTTTAAATATATATATATATATATATATTTTTTTTGGTATTACACCAATATTAATTTAGTACCTCATTAAAATTATCATTGTTTAACAATGTTTTGTGAACACCTCTTCTCGAAGTAGCTATGTACGGTTAGCTGTGAAGTCTTTTACTTGGTTTGCAAACTTTCCAGACATTTACTATTAATCTGGGTTATGCAAAAATCTACTCATGTCTTCTTGTCGCCCAAGTAATGGAAGCAATACTTTTCTATGACGAGTCCCTGGGGGAAAATAATAGACAGCCAAATTTTAGAATACTATACACGTTTTATGTTTCAAAGGCATATAAGATAAGTTCTTTGAGAACCGATTGAAGACAAATCCATTTACCTAACGGTATAGTTACCTACAAAAGAGATACTAAGTCTAACTACGAAACTTGCCCATTCCATTCTGGTCTAGGTGGGTGTCGTCTTGTATTTAGTGTAGCTCTGCACTTGAGGCGTACTAAGACTGACTATGAAACTGGCCCTAAGCGTTTTTCGTTCTAGATCTTTTGGCTAGATTATTATCACAACTTTTGAACTTGAATTAATTTAATTTTTGCACTAGCGCCATGATAAAATGATAAAAAAATAGGTAGAATCAATTATTTATTTAAATTAAAAACACAAATTTTTAAATTGAACTAAGACTTATTTTAAATATCTTTCTTAGAGGAATTACAGAATACACATTTAAATAAATACTGTGCCATTCATTGATCGTAAAGATGAACATTTCATCACATGTCCAATTTCCATTTTCATTAACAAATTAATATTATATTAATAAAGACGTTAAATACAGTACCTTGGTTCATACCTAGTAATTTTGTCCATGGCGACTTTTATCCTAGACTCTGCAACAGTGGGGAGCAACTTCTGTACCATCTCTCGAACAAAAAGGTCGCTGATCCCAGGACTAGCCCGCTCCGCTAGTTCAAATGCGTTTTTCAACTCCTCTATGGCATCTGTCTTGTGAGAAGATTCAGGTCCACGGCCAGTGTAGTGGTGCCTTCTTTGCAACTAAAACAGTCCCGCACAAATAATAATAATAATAATAATAATAATAATAAACAACACATTCCGCACAACATACAACAATTTAAGTGTAACTCTCTCTTCATTTTTTAGTGCCGCGTCCTACTACCCCTTCGGGTTATACACCTATGTACTATTTACTATAATGAGTTAGGAATTAGGAAGGCTTAATTTATAGAAAATGCACCCACATTTACATTTAAGGAAAACCACCCCAGTGCACCCGACCAACACCGAACCCCGATTTACTCGTCTTCGGCAGTCTAGTCCAATACGAGATTAGCGCACTAGATCACGCTAAAGTGTAATAACATGAATGTTGAATGCTTCGATTAAAAAATGAAGCATTTAAGTCTATGAAAATATGTGCTGCTCCATAAAGCAGTAAAAAGAACGGCTTTGTTAAACTACTAGGTATTCAGAAAATTTGTTTTGATTAACTAAGGTGTCCAGCTAAACTATATTTTAAAATTCCCTGACTTTTCCAGACTTTCCAGAGCCAATTTACAACTTTTCCAGTCACTATATTATAAACATCATTGTATTAAAATCGCAACTGGGTGGTAGTATTTTTAGACACGCACACATTTTGAAATTGTAACACACTATGAAATGATGTCAGCCTAAAGCAATGGGCTGTTGGGTCATGTGATCTAATTTAGATTTCAGTTGGATTGTATTTATACATTAAAAGATCGCCTTACATGGGCTAATGAACTAATGACTCAACTTTGGCTAAAGACACGCAATAGAGGGGTGGAAGGTTGAGATGAAAATTCCATGTTGACTTATAGAAGTGAGATTAGTATACTCAACATGGACAAGTGTACTAAAAGAAATTCACAGCGAGTATTAACGGAAAGAAAAATGTTAATTCGACAGTTGGTCATTGTAAATGAAAATATCCTAGGCCTATTATTTTAGTGAATATGTGAAAATCCCAGAAATTTGATCAAATTCCCTGACTTTTCCCTGTCTTTCAGGTTGCTGGACACCCAGTTAACAACTGTATGTGTATTTAGTGACGTGAAAATAAAATAATCAGACAAATCACAACTTAATGAATTATCTATATAAAACCTAATTGGAAGATTATGTTTTGATCTCAACATGACAGGAGATTGAAACTTTTGCTTAATTTGGTGTCTGACGAGTACATTTTCTGACACAGGCCAAAAGTACATCAACGTTAGACTGGAGTTGCAAGAGGGAGTTTGAAACGCGCAACTTCCTAAAAGATGGAACCATAAAACACAAAAGAGGAGAGAAAAGAAATTTGTAAAGAATGATATGACACTTAGCAGCAACGTAAAGAGTGAACTGTGTTCTTCTTTTCACTGTAAAAAAACATTGTGTTTGTCCCCTTTTATATGTTTTATCCACCTTTTCTTCCAAATATAATAGAATCAAGTTTAGATAGGCCAACCAACCAGTATTGAGTGTACCTCTGATATTAGTGGATAGATGACACCTGAAAGACAAGGGGACCGCGGATGTGTAGGCTTACTACCGCTACCGCTGTTGCCGTTACTGTTGCTGTTGACTTCCCTCGCTCGCTGTTGTTCAGACTCGGGTCTTCTCGCGTTCTTCTTCTCGACCGACTCAATGTGGTCCCCTCGGTGATCCAGAGGACTGATCTCTTTGGAACTACGTTTGTCTCGACTGTGTAGTTCCTTGCTTTCTCGATCCCTTTCCTTGCGATTATCTACCGGGGCAGATGGCGCTGCGGTGGGAGGTCTGGAAGACTGTAAATAACCACATTTATAAAAAAAAATATGACTACTATAGCAAGACAAATTATCGACAGTTTCATCCGAAAAAAAATTTATATTTATATTTATCTTCTTTTTTGTTCCTCAAGTTAGTTAAAATGCATACACATTAAATGAAATCAAATAATTTAAAGGTAGTTTTTTCATTAAATATGAATTGCTTATAAAAGTGGTAAAACACATAAGGGGGCTTTAAGAAATAATTTAGCATTTGTAAACAAATTTCTCAAAGGTATTGATATTTTATATCAAAGTCATCGACAATATTTGTGAGGTTAATCCTTAATATTTTAGTAGAGTGAATTAGACTATTACTAATACAATCAACAGTTATAATTAGGGATATGAGTATATCTCAATTGAGAAGAGAAAAAAAATCTCAATCTTGTGTCGAAAATTAAAAATGCCACCCTAAGAAATTTCTTAAACAAAATCAAGAATTTATTATTTCTAATGCATAAATACATATATATCTAATAACGCTGTTCCTGGGGTAAGCAAGAAACTGTGCATAGAGTTCTACAAACAACTCCATACTTAATCCATTATCACAAAATTTTTCCACACTTCCCTATCCTTGCATACTCCCTTCGCTTCAACAACATCCATACACAGTCTCTAATAATACCGTAAAAAACCCAAAATAGGCCACACTTTCCCCTCAAAAACAGCCTTCATTAATAAATGTTTTGGTCAAAAATTCAATTTTAAAGGGTATGAATAGCTCAAGTGTTTCAAGGAAGTTTTCTCGTCTAGCGTATCGATATATTGTATAATGTATATTATATATACCCTTTAAAATTTAATTTTTGACCAAAATATCTCAATATTATCTCACATTGAAAAAGAGGTTCTCACACATCTCTAGTTATAATAGAATATTTAAAGACGGATTGCGATGGATCAGTGGTTCTAAGCCTTTGTTTCCTCGGCACATTGGGTTACTTCAAACCCTTCAGAGGTCTGCTGCCAAATTTGGATCAATGTGCAAACAACACATCTTTGCGAATAAAGATTACCAACGCGTTCGAGAATCAATTCAAGACATATTTCTAGCACACCAAATTTTAGCTACTTTAAATGTCAGTGTTAGAAAGTGGGCTTCCTATAGAATATAAACTCAGGGTTTACAATTTAGCCGCATCAAGATTCAAGAACACAAAATTTCTTTGATATCTTTTAAAACATCTTAAACTTTCAACAAATGTCAAACAGCCCAAAATTCTGAACCAATTGAGGAATATCTGTACGTTCGTACTATTTTAAACAGTTGGCTAAGTTATTTTTATAACATTTCTACTTTCTAGCAATAAAATCAGTTTGATGTATTTAGAATGTGGAAAGTAATAACATTTTATATATTAGTACAGTTGTCTTTGTCGGCATAAAGCCAACCACCGAGTCGAAGGTGGATGTGTTATCTGATAGCCTGTGATCTTAATGGATCGTCCATCAAAGACTCTGCCATAAAATATGAGTGAACCTTAGGCATGGGACGGTACCCAGATAGCTCAGTGGTTAGATAGAGCATTGGAGTAAGCCAAAAGTCCCCGGTTCGATTCTTGTGCCAAGGTGTCATTTATCAATCTAAAGAATATTTTTGTATATAATTTGAATACTTACAGGGGCAGCTTTATCAGTTCTATAATGGTTGAGGTTTGAATCCTTAGGTGGCGATTTGGCCTGAGGGGGCCCCGAGCCATTCTGAACTTTCTGAGGAATTTTGTGATTTGAGGATTCATCAGTGGGCGGCTTTATGGAATGCGGACCCTTCACTGTCATGATCCATGGTTCATCCAAATCACTGTCTTGCTTCGACTCCTCTCTGAATAAAGCGAAAAAAGACAAATTTTATGATTGAAAAATTATGTTAAAATTGTAAGAACTATATTAATATTCTTTTTTGGCATGTAAAGAAAGAAAAAATGGCACAAAACGATTAAGTTAAATTAAAAATTGAAAGGAGGATGGAAGGTCCAGAAAACTGTAGGCCCCAAGCTCACAATTAAAAACACAACAAAACACATAATTATATAATTTTTGGGGCACATAAGTCCCCTCTTTGCCAGAGTCCAGTTTGTGTTATTTTACTCTCTTCTGCTAAAGAAGGGGATTGATGTAACTAGAAAATTATAATTATAGGTTTTATTGTGTTTTTATTGTTATCTTATAGTGGGATAGGAGTAAAAACCCAGTGTTTTTGCAAAACTTTTTTGGCCAAAATGAATAAAATTTTGCTACAGTAGAAACACATAATTTAATTTTCTTCACATGGTGATCTGAAAATTTCTTGAATACCTGTCAAGAATGTTCTGGAATTTAATGACAACTTTTTCTCTTCATTTTAAAAGTTCCTCATCTAATGGCGTTATGCTCAAAACAGATATTCAACAACGGTTGATATCAACATGTGAAGAAAATTAAAATCTATTTTTCTACTGCCGCAACATTTTATTTATTTTGACAATGCATAAACAATGGTCTTTTCTCGCGTCCCCTTCCAGCCCACATTAAGGCCTAACCCGTCTATCTTATTTTTAATGTTTAGTAATTAGTCTTTTTCTGTTCATTTAAATTTGTTATTTTTCTTAATACCATCTGATTTAGGGGTTTGAGGGTACTATCTCTAATTAATTTAATGTGATCAAATATATTTTTAACTAAAATTAAAGAATACAGTAAAGGGAAGGTGTGAAGGAGCAAGTTTGCTAGTGTCGGTTTCCCGGGCTAAGGATTGTAAGTATAATTTAATAAGAATAGGTTTCTGATTATGTCCATATTAGATATAGGACGCTGGAATCCTATGGTATTATAGAGACTTATGATTTGTAAAATTCTCAAAAAGTATCTTGAATACAATTATTATGAAGATCTTGACTTGATATAGGACATTATAATATAGACTACACTTTTTAAATTGAAGGGTTCGGGGCAGAAAAAAGATAAATCTCATAAATTTAGGTGGGATAGTTTCACTATTTAAATGCCTGTAAAATCCTGAAACTCAAATATAAAAAACCAAATATAATATTCTTCGATATTAGCGCTCTTCAAGGTCTTAATTAACTATAAGAACAACTTGTAGGCCAAGATGTAAGCTACCCAGATATCATTACTAACACATTTTTTCATCAAATGGTTTTAATGTTTTAGGCTCAACTCCTTCAATTTGGAAACAAAATCACATAAACAAGGACAAAATCAAACATTTATTAATGTAATTAATTTAATGACAAGTGTTTTCTTTGTTGTTTATGAGTTAATAGACACGAGAAACAAAATATCATTTAGCGATAGCACCAAAACACTACTTTTTTAAATTCAATTTTAAATATTTATATTACTCGCCTCGGTGGCGTAGTTGGCTAACGCGCTAGTCGTGTTGAGCTCGACTGCTGAGGACGGGGAGATCGAGGTTCGAATCTCGGTCGGGTGAACTGAGGGCGGTTTTTCCTAAATGGTTTTCCACTTTCCCTCCACGCAAATGCGGGTTCACTTCCTCTAATTCAACCTTCCCAATTCCTTATCCATTAGAGTAATTAGTACTTAAAGCGTATAACCCGAACGGGTAGTAATATGCGGTGCTAAATATTATAAATATTTTTACTTAAACTTAAACTATAATTTTTAAGATTCTAAAGAAAATTTAATATTCGGCTTAGACCCCTCTTCAGTAAGCCTATATATTAATTATGTAAAGTTATCAAGGTTGTTTCGAGTAGATATTAAGTTTATATAAGATATAGTTTTAAGAGAAACGATACACAGCTGGGACGACTCTTTGTTGATGGGTGAGGACAGCTCAGCAAAAGTAAATATTGGTTGTTTCCTCCCAAATTATTTGAGGTATTTAACGTGCACTTTCTAAATCGACTGATTATATCAGCACACAAGGATTTCTATGGGCGAGACTGAATGGGCCTACCAATTTTGCCGGTAAAGGTATTCTCGCATGCCTTCTAGGGTTCTTATACATGCCACAATCGACTCGGAACTTACGGCTTTACTTTCTTAAGGAAGATGTGCTCAAGAAAAGTTTTTCGACCCCCGGCTGGGTTTGAACCTACGAACATCTCGGTTCCTGGGGTGAGTGAGCACTGTACCCCAAGACCCCAGAGGTCAACCATGTGAATAATGGTAAAAACTAAACAATGGTAAGGGTAGAAACTCAGGCAATCGAGGCGGAGATATGGAGGAGAGCATGGTTAATGCTCCTCAAACATGATAAAGAAATGGCAGCGTGAAGACGACAGCTTTTGCGCAGTACCAAGGGTTGTAATGACTAGTTTAAAAGTTCCAGGTATTAAGAATATAATATAGGGCATTAAAATATATCTATGATAAAAAGTGCCGGCTTGGTCAACATTAATAAGAAATTGATTACATGCATATTTTTTAAACTAAATATAACAATAAAAGGAACCTACATTTTAATATAAACTGTTCCATTGTGAATAAGTTATGTGTTGTAAATTCCACGTCCCCCTCCCAAATAATATTCCACGCACACACATTTCAAAATTACCTCAAATAACACATACCTTAAAACAAGTTTGTGTTTATTTGTTATCTTTTTTTAATCACCACATCTTACTACCTGTTCAGGTTATATGAAAATTACTCTAATGGGGTACAGATAGGAGAGGATGCATTTCAGAGGTAATCTACTCGCATTTGCACGGAAGGAGAGTGGGAAACGATTTAAGAAAACCACTCTCAGCAGACCCGACCTGCACTCGTCAGCAGGCCAGTCTACACGAGAGTGACGCCTTAGGGCTTAGACCATTCGATCAGTGAAGTGGGTAGTTTGTTGTTCAATAAGAAAAAACGAGAATAATAATAGAAGAGCAGAGTAAAAGTGTTTAAACAAGGACTCATTACATACCAAATGAATCATGGCCAAACCGTAAACACTTACGAATCTGAATTTTCTGACTCCGTCTCACTTTCTTCACTTCTCTGTGATTTCCATTTCTTATACCTGTCTATCAGGTCGATTAGGTAGGAATTCTTTTTGGCTTTCCTGATGAAGGGAAACTTGAGCAACTCTTTAGCTGTTGGCCTCTGAAAAATAAAGTTTACAATGGCGGTCACATGGCATCAATAAATGCTAGATATTTGTCGTTAATTTATTTTCTAAAATAATAAGCACTAATATTTTTTAAAAGTATAACAAATGTATCTTATTTATTAGATTTTTTTTAGCAAGTTAAACAATTGTGATTGCAGATTTAAGACACACAATTTTATCTTGGAAATAAATACATTTAGCCCATAAAAAGGTATTGTTTTTAGTTGTGAATCACTTGAATATTTACTATGTTTGAAATATGACATAATTAAAAGCGTTCATCATAACAGGCCCAACTCAGCTCCCGGCTCACATGAGTTTTGGGAGTAAAAGGGAAAAGAAAAGACCTACGATATGCCAGAAATGTGTGCAGTGCATTAATATTTGAATAATTACTCGACATTCTCCGCGGTGACGATGGGGGACAAAGCGACAAAGTTTTTTGTTAATAACTACAGTATGTCCCTGTTATGACAGAATGAAGATTTATATACAGTTCTTATCCAAATATCATTTAATATTTCAACAATGTTCTGTATTAGGAACATCTATTAACTCTTTATCTCCATTAATATTTTATCAGAAATTATTCACGTGTTGGTGTAAATTTATGATTTCTAGCCGACTGTATCACAGAGTTGATTGGAATGTGATGCCCGCTCTTAATGGCTGTGCCTCAAAAAGTAATAATGTCAAGGTAAATCAAATTTACAAATTATTGATGAAGATCCATTATTATTCAAAGCTTTTTATTTATTTTTTCCCAAACGTGTGCAGCGATGTAGATATTAGTTTCAGCACACGTTGCAAACTCTTCTCGGTATAGTTTGGCTGTGCATTGCGAACAGAACACACGCAATGCGACGTGTCAAGCATAAAGTAGTAAAAACAGGAACAAAATAATATCAATTTGTAGATAGTGTTTGTGATAGCTACATGAATTTATATTGTAAGTCAATCGACTTTTGAAATAAACCAAAAACTCTAAATAAAACAAACTTGTATACATATAACAATATTGTACCAATGAACAAAATGTTGAACCCGGGTTTAACACTAAATGAGGGATCCATGACTACCATTGAGATGTAAAATAAAAATAAAGTGTTTTCTATGTTTATATTGATGTGCATTCTCTGCTTCAAAACATAATAACTTACATTCTCTGGGTCCTTATTGAGACAAGCCTCCACAAACTCTTTAAACTGTTTGGTATAGTTCCCGGTAAGCTGGGGTGGGTTGTTCTTGGGGATGAGAAAAAGCACCCTCATGGGGTGCAGCTCAGAGTTTGGAGGTTCCCCTTTGGCCAATTCAATCGCCGTAATACCCAGAGACCAAATGTCAGCCTAAAGACAAACAACACATTTATTTATTTACATGGCGTCTACTCAACTTGACCAATGAAATTCCCCGACTCAAAAGTATGTCACACCCTTCTACCCTCCTCCCCCTTCCATGTTTTGTATTGATCTTTTTTTAAGAATAAGAATAAATTTTAAAATTCAAATAAACAAATAAACATGCTATTTTTATTTGTATTAACATAGTCTACAAAGAATTATAACATTATTAAATATATTACACAGTTAAAAACAAAAAAATACAGATTGAATCACATTATAAGTTATTATTTAATGATTAATATACTTATTTCCTATTTTGAGTGTACCAACATTTTCCATTTTTTAAATTTTTTTAAAATATAATTTAGCAAATTCCTGACTTATTCCAGTTTTGTCCCCGACCTCTTAAATTCCCGGTTGGTACAGACACCCTGACTTGTGTTCACAATGGCCCAGCTATGTTTTATGATTACATCAGGCCCGCCAGGTGCTCAAACCGGGCCTGGTGCCAGGAGGAAAGCACAGGGGGGAAGGGGGGGCTATCTATCACTTTACACTCATCTACTTATGTGAATACATTTCTAAAACTTCTTTTTTTCCACCGTTACAAAACCGAAACAATGCACAAAAATAAACACATTACTGAACATTTAAATGAGAAGCACATGATGAAATATTTTTTTTTTAGCACTCAGTCTTACTACCCATTCGGGATTTACGCTCAATACTAAAATTAAATTGGACTTCAATCACAGCATCCAGGCATAACCCAAATTTTGAAACAAGAAGCCACTATTTAAATATTGAAATACACGTTAACATTTCAGAATGCCACTAGATGGCTTCGTTAAGTTAATTTTATCACTAAAAAAAGGTGGGCAACGCTATGATAAGAATACACAATTATTATGATGAGTAAAGATTGGTTCTTTGGCATCAAACCTAATATTTTTATGGCAACCATATTTTTTAGGAGCGAACAGTTTTCACATTTTCTCACAATTTTAAATTATCTTCTCTTAATAAAATATCACAACTGCAATTATTCTCCATGTTGACACAACCAAGCGAGCTAGTTTTATTAAAGGTTGTTTGTACACTCTCATGTGAATGCCAACTCATTATTGTACTCAAGTGATCTTTTAATTAAAACAAACTAATTTATATTCTTTAAATTTACAAATTACACCTGGACATGGGAATCAAACCCGGGATTTTTGGCTTAGTATTCAAATGCTCTTGCCACTTAGGTATCTAGGAATCGTCTCGTGCTCAGTGCCATTCTTCACTCATAGTTTAAGGCTAACAAATTGGTGGATTTTTTTTCCCTTAAGAATTTTGCAACATTATTATTATTATTATTATTATTATTATTATTATTATTATTATTATTATTAGCACCACGTCTTACTACCCATTCGGGTTGTATGCACTTACGCTAATGTGTAACGGTAGGGTGATTGTGAGATGAAATGGAGGACCTACAGTTTAACGTGGGATCCGAACCACGGTGGAGGCCTGACATTCCCCACATTCACAAGTTGTGATTAATACACGTCTTATCAGAGGTGAAGGAGGGGTTTGGTAATCAGATAAATCTGTGCCGGGATCGAGGATTGAACCCCGGGCCCCCAGCACAGAAGTCCGACACCTTACCCCTTTTGCGACATTGAAAACACAGAAGGCGATAAACGTAACTTGCCGACTTGGATTGAAATGTGATTTAGGCCTTCTGAATTCCTTTAGGAGTGGGTTCCACCACATTGGAAGAGAAATATAAGTACAGTTTAGTGAAGTCTCTTACTTTAGAATCGTAGGCTGACTGTTTGATGACCTCGGGAGCCATCCAGAAGGGCGTACCAACAAACGTGTTCCTCTTGCTGGTGGTGTTAGTCAGTTGGCCAGCAACTCCAAAATCTGCCAGCTTCACGTCACCCATCTCGCTAAGGAGGACATTAGCAGCTGAAACAAGATTGGTGCATTTAGTTACAAGAACGACAAAACATTGATACACAAGCAACAGTAAAACAATAAATATCAAAATCTGTTAATATAATTATATTATATATATATAATTTATTAACAATTGCAAGTTCACATACAAACACACAAAAAACACACACAAGAAATATAACTTTTGAGAAAATGTTAGGCTAGTGTGATCACTTTTTAACTTTGAAATCACGTGATTTCGGTGGGCGTTTTTTATTGGAACTATTTAGCACAAGTATTTTTATTATTTAAAAAAATAATCAAAATTTGATAACTACAATTAATAAAAATTAAGTTTTGTATTTTAAAATTCTGCATAACATATGATTTTAAGAGTGAAGTTTTCTTTTATTTTGCTAGATACAAAGTTTGCCATCTCGGCTGGGTTATATTTAAAGTGTGATTGGTGGTTTCAGTGAAAAGCTAAGTAAACTCATGGATAAAATATTGAAGATAAATGTATCGGGACTGTTGCGATACAGTCAAAAACAGTCTAGATACAAAAATGAGGTGTTCCTTGTTTCCAACACAAAATGAAAAACACGACACAAAGTTGCACAACATTTTGTAGTGTGGTCATTTTCGGAAACAAGGAACACCTGGAGAGTGGAAGCTATCTGACTGAGGGAGGACTCGTTCTTATAACTCTTGTTTTCTCTTTTGTTCTTTCCCCACCAATAATTTTGAGTTAGCATTTGAAATCACTTTGGGTCATCCTTGTGTAGTTTTTGAATACCACTCCATCTTTCAATTTCAGATAGTTTAAAATATTGAGCCCGTCAGTGATACCTTCCACAAATAACTGTATCATTAACCAACTTTTAATTTCAGATTAGCTGCCATTCTTTGTGTGTTCTTTATTTTTGAAAATGTACAAACTACAAAATATCGCACAACTTTGTAACATGTTTTCTATTTAGGGTGTGATATAAGAAACACCTGATTTTTTTTTTGTGTCTGGACTGTTTCAAAACAGTACCGATACATTGTTTGGTTCACTAAGAATGACAACCGAGATATAAACATATAGTTAACCTCCATGTTCAATTTCTGTTTGATATGGATACAGAGTAAAACCTCTTATAACCGAAATAAAAGAGGCTGAACATGTTTCGGATGAGAAAATTTTGGGATATGCAATTAATACCCCTCTGAAGAGTTAAAAGGCAAGAAAAATTATAAATTACATCACATACATAGTGATAGAAAAGTATGTTTTGTATATGTGTGTACACACCATAATTAAATCTATCATCTCTTCTTAAAATATAGAGGTTTTATCAATTTAAAGCATTTATTTTGCAGTTCAGCTACTGAAAAAATATATTAACAAAAATATGGTTTTCCATTTCGGTTATTAGAGTTGTGAACCTACCTTTGATGTCCCTGTGCAGTTTCCGCTCACTGTGCAGGTAGTCTAGGCCCTTGAGTACTTCTCTCAGAATGATGGCTATGTGCATCTCTTCGAAGCTACCGGCCTTCATCAGGTCCAAGGCGGACCCTCCACCCAAGTACTCCATAATGATCCATAGCTTCGTACCCTGTGGATTGGCCAAACTGCAATCACTTATCTGTATCGCCATTGCTTTTATGTGTTTAGGATAAAGTGGCAATATTACGGTACAGGGGCACACCGGGGTTCAGGGAGGCATACAATATATTGAAGCTACTATTTATGTTATTTTTTCTTAGTGATAAATTTAGGGGCTACTTTAATGCGTGGCAAAAAGGAAGGAGTAGGCCATGTAAAACAACATGGTTAAATCATAAATGTTGTAAACAAATGTGTAAAAAAACCACTAAGAGTTTTAAGAATATAAGAGCATGTATGACTCGGTGTATGGATGTTGTTGAAGAAGGGAGTATGTAAGGATAGGGAAGTGTGGAGAAAGTTAGTGAGGATGGATTAAGTACGGAGCTGTTGTGTTTTTAGTTATATGCACAGTTTCTTGTCTACCCTGATAAAAGACTCAACTACAGATTGTAGTTCACGAATGATTTAAATACAACATGTAGTTTGCCAACGACTGAACCATTGAATTATATCCATAAACTGCTCATTTTGAAATGAAACCCTTTGAATAGTTTCCAATTTGCCTGCCCTTTCTACAAATTAAGTTCCGATTATTATTAGGTGGTCTATCTTAAGACAGGCCCATTCCTTTTGTCAGTGAGCTTAGACCGCCAATGTTACTTCAGGTCCCAGAATTTTCTTCTTTCCTTCAAGTTATCTAATATTTGAATCCTCCTCCTTCCTAAGCTCCTCTTTCCCTCAACCTTTCTTTCTATGATGTCGTGCAGAAGACAGTTCCTCCTAAGGATGTGTTCGATCCAATCTGTCTGTCCACCTGATTTTCTCAAGTCTTCTCCAGCACCACATTTCAAAGCTCTACAAGTATTTCCCCCCTCCCCCTTCTAAGAGTCAAAGTTTTTGGTCCATACAGTGATGCTCCAAATGAAGCAGTTAATCAGTTTCTTCCTCAGTTTCAAACTCAAATTGTTCTCCTTGTTAATATAACCTTGTATTTAAAAGCGTGCTGGCTGTCCAGAAATGTCATTTTATGATCGGCCCATTCCGTGATTGTCAGCCAAGAGAACAGTAGAGTCGGCCCCACCCAGCGAACGTTTGATTGTTCCATCCCGTCACCGGCGAGGCTGACTCACGGTGTTACCAAACAACCAGGCTGCGAGGAGATAGGTCTGTCCGTGTGAACTGTACTCTTTACAAGGTTAGGTGAACGATGAGCACGCCTGACCTGACAGTGAAACTGGAGTTTGATACCATTCTTTTGAGATTATGTTGGCGCCATGTTCATATAACTCACCCTCGAAGGTACAGGGGCTGTAGGGGGATGATGCCCCCTCGAACCCCCTCACACATTAACAGCTAAAAGTACAAATATTGAAGGTAATTCGGAGGAAATTCACCCGTGAAGAAGAGGTGAGGGTGGAATCCCCCCAAACCCGAGTACATCCGGCCGAAATTCAAACTTTACTCTCCCCATACCCGCTTCGGTGACTGCATGGTCCAACGCGCTACTCTCGTGTTAGACTAGACTGCCAATGACTGCCAATCTCGGTCGGGTGTGTTGAGAGTTAAAAAAAAAGTTTCCCACTATCCTTCCACGCAAATACGGGCACACTTCCTCTAAATATGACCTTACTGATCTTCAAAACCATTAGCGTAGTTAGTATTTATTATTTTTATTATTTAGCACCGCGTCTTACTACCCGTTCGGGTTACACAATTAATTACTAATTACGGTAATGGGTTAGGAATTGTGAAGCTTGAATTTAATTGAAGTGAGCCCGCATTTGCGTGGAGGGAGAGTGGGAAAACTTTTAGTTATAACCACCACTAGTTCACCTGACAGAGATTCGAACCTCGCTCTCCCCATCCTCGGAAGTCTAGCTCAACACGAATCTAGCACGTTAGCTAACTACGCCACCGAGGCGGGTCATAGTAAATAAGCGTTATAACCCGAACGGGTACTAAAAAGAATAAATAAAAATACTCTCCCCATTCCCTGCAATCCAATAGGCCTATATTGGGAATTTTACACCGTAGATTCGAACCCCTGTCTGTGGCGGGATGACATTGGCCAACTCCTCGAGGTGTGTGTGTGTGTTGCACACAACATACGTCAAGGCGGCGCGCATGACTCCGCCAGCACGAGGCTGACATTTCGAAGCCGTCTTCGTTACGACACCAGAGAGGTATTTATATTGGATCCGAGGTGAGGCCGTTTCAAGAATCCGCAACACAATCGTATCTCCCTGGCTTTGTGGCGGACAGGACAGGCGTCGATATCGTCTTGTCTGGTTTACCGGCTAATATTGTTTCCCGCGATCTTTCTCTCCGCGCAAATACGGGTACAATTAAAGTTCCATTCGATCTTTATAATCTCCACCACATTATTATTAGTATGTTCGTAAACCCACCTCAGTGGCCGCACGGTCCAAGGCACTACTCTCGCAATAGACCTAACTACCAATAACGGGGAGTTCGTGGTTCAATCCTGGTTGGATGTACCGAGGGTGATTTTTACTAGACGGTTTCTCAATCTATATCCACGCAAATGCGGGTACACTTCCTATAATTCAACCTTCATAAACCTTAACCCATTAGAGTAATTAGTGTAATGGGTAATAAGACGCGGTTCAACTATATAAACTATAATCGCGACTATCCGGCCCTCTTCTCGGTGTTAACAAGTGCGTTTTAAAATAAACAAACCGGTACAGATCCACTATAAAACATTTACTGAATTTATAATGTAATCAATTTGACGCTCAATTTTCACTTGTTCTTGCATTGTAGCCGATGTTTCATTTCCAAAATAAAGTACTGTACCTATAATAAGGATTAAAAAAACCCTTCTTTTTCGTTTAATTTTTACTGTCCCCCTAAAATAATTACTGTATTCCTATTTTACATCGCAATCAGAAAATGGGCAGATTCTGTTAAAACAAAGTTAAATGTTCTGTGATTTTTATTTTTTAAATAGGCAAAACCCATATTGAAAATGATTTACACTCGGATCCCGTATTATCCGTACTATCCGGCTCGGAATGCCGCCACTTTAGACCGGATAGTCACGACTCTAGTGTATATCCGTGTGTGTGTAAATACATAAATATATATATTTCGTATAGCCCGAAAGGAAAGAAAAATCCCCACTCGCACTAAATCAATTATTGCCTAGCAAACGACACCCCTATTTTCTAACGGAGCGATTGTAAAGATGACCCGTGCAGTTTTCCTGAGGCCCTGACCTCGACGGATAGTGAGGCTCTGAGGCAGGATAACCCTCAACTCCACTTCTGTACGGAATAGAGATGTATTATTCGATCGGGCCGACAGATTGGAGGGGGGAAGGGGGTAAAGGATTATCGTGGGTCCTTTGTCGTACAGAGAAAGAATTGAGCCAAGAGAAGTCGTCAAGAACGAGAAGTAACGCCAATTTTTATAGGACGAGTTTAAAAAAAAATGTATTTATAAAATACAAACACATTTCTTTGCTGCCAAAACTGATAACACTTAACGACGTTTTCTGCTGGGAGATTTTGAGGCTATTTTGTGAGGCGGGTTGCATCTTAAATGACGCACCTGAGCACTATCACACTTTGAAGCTAATGTCACAAGAGAGAGAGAGAGAGAATGAGTGTTTCACCCTGCGAGGCTTATTTTTTCTACTGATAACACTTCCCCTCTTCCTCTGGCAAGTTTACACACTCCTGATCCTCTTTGCGCCTTGAAACTATTGACTTGTTTTCTATTCTATATAAACATCTACTACCGGGCATTTTTTTAAAAATCTACTGTATATCCTGTCAAGATGACTCCTACAGGACATTTTCGTGACCAAAACAAATACCCTGAGTTGTAGAGGATCTATAAAAAATACGTCTACAAAAAACTACTTAAGGATAAAAATAATAGTTGTGTGGCACTATTAGTCTATTTTATGAATTATTTAAGAATTTGAGGTTCTCGTTTCAACGTTATATACTTAAAACTCGCTGAATAAAACGTAAATTCATCAACACGGGGAATCCTATTATGACCTGCTGTGACGTCACAGGTAGGTAACGTCCTTACTCCTTAACTATTGTACGACTGTTATTGTCTTAGATACGTGAAAGTAAAACTACATTGGATATCATCTCTGAGGGAACTGCATGGCTACTATTGGGGAACAGCGTTGTCATTCTCTTGTTTTAGCGTGGTCAATCTCCCCTCAAATATAAGATAAGTTTGGCAACGCTGGTTAGTCGAGGTTGCCAGTTGCTCCTTCTTACCCCCAACACACCACCTTCATACATAACTGAGAACGAGGAGATTTGGCAACAGTTTTATTGAGGGAGAAGATCAAGCTTTTCTTTCCTCAGAGGTGATAGTGGGTGTATAGTAGAATTCGGGTAGGATTAAATTTTGGGAAGATATACACTTTTTTACGATCAACACTGATAAAACTGTACTAAATGAATATTATTATTTTATATGTTTTCATCAAAAATGACAGAGGAATTGGCGTATGAATAAGTTAAAGTAGATCTAGTAACTTGCGTAACTGTCAGAATCCAATTACTACCACACTCCTGCTAAATCTAAGAGAGAGAAAAACGACCAAAAAGTTCACTGTAATTTATACTGTACTGCAAGAAAAAAAAAAGTCTCGGTGATCTTCACGAAGTGAACTGCTGACATGACTTCTGAATCAGGCAATGAAATACGAACCGCAACATGTTCTCTTCCACGACTGCCAATGGAGCACAGTGTTACCAATACCTCCCAAGTTCTACAAACGTCTGGGAATCACGATTCTCGAATAAAAACGGTTTTAATACCTTTGCCAGTTTTTTTTTTAAACCAGGCAACTTGGAAAAAGAAACAAGTTTACGATTTTTTTTAAAAGTGTACAAATGTTACCATTCTTANTTTTTTTAAACCAGGCAACTTGGAAAAAGAAACAAGTTTACGATTTTTTTTAAAAGTGTACAAATGTTACCATTCTTACAAGATAATAACTTCCTTAATTATGTTCCAAACATACAAATAAGAAATCAAGTTAAGGCGATTGGCCCTTTTCATTTGGCGCGGAAATGCAGAGCTATGGGAACAAACGGGTTATTCTCAAGAATTTTCATTGTTTTGCAATTTTATTTTCGGAAACGGTTTGTTCAAGAATATAAGCTTGTTGATTAAGTTATACTTTTTATATACACACCTCCTCTATAATTTTAACAGTGATCAAATATCGATAAAATTAACATTTTTCAATAGAAAAATGCTTATTTCATAACAAAAAATAAGAAAATATTAACAATTAGTAAACATCGATACATTATCTTAGAAGGGGCGTTGAAAAATATTAACATAAAAATTTCACTCGTTCTCGAGAAAACTGGTATTTTCAAACGTATGATTTTACCGCAAGACCTGTCCGATAGCTAGCTCCATCTACGTTTTCCGTGAGCCATCTGTTTTTGTCGGCGCGGAAGGATTTGGTCGGTTGTGAAGTCACGTCACGCATTTCACCCTCCCGCCCACCATCCCAAACAAAATAGGTTTTAGTCTTGCACTAGACAGGGGCAAGGGCCTTAAGTAAAATTCGTAGGAGCATTTTCTACAGTTGATCGAAAAAATCACAAATTTGATAGAAAAATGTGAACCGCGTTTGGGTGAAATATTCTAACCACTGACATTTAGGGCAGTTAAATGAATGTCTTTAGAGTGTATCATCCAAGTAATAAAATAATCGAGGAAATTAATTTTGGCATTTACTAAATTTACCAATCCACTCGAAAAGGTCTAACAATTTGAATGAATTAAAATTAATAAAATCCTTTTCAGTGGTCGAATGGTCAAAGGCGCAATTTTCATCTCAGCGGCGAACGGGTTGCCTAATATAGGGGATATATATATATATATAATGAGGTAATTGGTTTATTGTGTACTAGCAGCCCAGATACTCATAGAAATGTTTAGACCAAATTTTGTAGATTTCGAATGTTTTTTGATATCCCGTGGTCTTTGAACTAACAAAAGTCCTACTAGATTAGGAAACGAACGCAAAGGAGGAGACCGAGATTGGAGGGAGTCCTTGTTTCGGTAGGGCCCTGTTCCGAGCGAGGTGAGCGCACCCTTCAGTCGGTTCCACTGCCCCGGTTTTCAATGTCGCGTCCGCTCCCACACATCCGGTGGCTGGCTTCAAGGTCATAGGAGACTCCAGCCACACGTGAAGTCGACAGGGTAGGGCAGATATATGCCCAGAAATGTGGTGTCCTCCCTAACCAGGTTCTCTACTGTCCAAATTTTTACTTTCTCTCAACACTTCGGAGATAAAGTGTTGCCATCGTAAAACAAAAGAAGGCCAAACTCGATATTTTGATAAGTAGATGTTTCATGACCCCTTGAAACAAAACAAAAAAGTTGTTTTCACAATGCCGTCCATCTGTCTGTACCTCGGGCTAGAGTCGAAACCATTTTATCGATTGGGTTAGAGCTTGGTATCTGGGGTTTTTAAAAGGTCCCTCCTCGGCACCCCCTCCCCCCAAGAGTAGTTTGCTGAAGGACAAAAAGGAAAGAAAAATAGATTTTCTCAGAATTCGCTCAACGATTTTTATTAAATTTTATATCTAGACACGATTTATCACTATAAACAATCAAAAAGATGCCAATTATAGTTTTTTCTAATGAAAATGACTTTGAGAGCATTGTACAAAGGGGAAATTTTCCAATTTTTAAAATCATTTCTTTGCAACTATTTGAGATACGAAATATCTTATCACTGTAAACTTGTAGTACTATTAAATATACAAATCTATTCTTTGTAATATATTTTTATAAAACCTATAATTTCTGAGCTATAAGCATATATATATATATATATATATATACACACACACACACACACATACATACACACACTTTTTAAATCAGATCTCTGAAAATGAATTTGATTCTTATGCTCTTTGGTGGAAGATATTTCTCTTTTCCAAATTTTCTGTAACAGTGTTCCAGGTACTTATTAATGCCATGGAGTAAGTAACAGTGTATATTATTTCATTTATGATCTTTGGTGTAGTGTTTCTACAACTATTATATAATACACCTATTATTATTCTCGTTTCACAAATCTTAACGAGTTTTTAGTAAATGTATATTTTTAAGATAAAAGCGGGACTTTTTTTTTTTTGCGGTCAACAATGAAACTATGTTAATTTATTATACTATTAGTACTATTTTACAGGTATTGAAACTATCTATCAAAAGTGACAGCTACAGATCAGATAACTCGACGTATGCATACTTGAAAGTAAATCTAGTATCTTGGACTGTATATCTTTATTCGTCAAGATCTTAGATTGAAACTATTGATAAATAATATCATTAAATACTATCTGTTTATTGTGGACTGTTCCCTAAACATAATTAGTCCCAATAAATCAACTATTTTCTTGCTTTCCTCCGTATGTTTCATTTATTAAATATGTTTATTTGTAAGCATATGTATTTAAATATCATGTATTTATTATTTGTTTAACTCACAAACCATATGTCCTATGTATTGTCGGTGCTAGCCTGCTAGAGAGAGAGAGAGAGAGGTATCAACTGAGGTTGAAAGAACTGCAGATCTTTGTGGAGAAAAGCTTTTTATCTTCCCTCTCTCGGTTAACTGTTGCCAAATCTCCTAGCTCTCAGTTATGTCTGAAGGTTGTGTGCTGGGGTAAGAAGGAGCTACTGGCAACCTCGACTAACCAGCGTTGCCAAACTTGTATTATATTTGAGGGGAGATTGACCACATGAAAAACGATAGAATAACAACGCTGTTTCCCAGTAGTAGCCATGCAGTTCTCTCAGCGATGATAGCCAACGTAGTAACACTTTAAATTAAATGAGATAAATAAAAGTGTTGAATTTCTAAGCCCCCAATTTACCTTAACCCGTGTTACTTCCTGAACAACTCCCAATGGAGAAATGCCGAGCTTGAGGTGTTGAGTGCACGGGGCTGTTGTTACAGTACTTTAATGTAATATTTATATGGACGCAAGAGAGAGAGAGAGAGAGAAAGGGAGAGAAAAAGAAAGAAGGGGTTCTTGTGTATACTCCATTCATGGTAGGAATTACTCTCTGAAAGGTCTTTTTTCCTACCAATATCCTACTATATAATAGATTTCTGGTAGGAAAAAAGGCCTTTCAGAGAACAATTCCTACGGTGAACGGACTTTATTTGAGAGGTTATAGAGGGAAGGGAGAGAGAGAAAGATAGCGGGGAAGACTTTAGACTCACAAGGAAATAAGAAAGAAAATAAAGAAAAAAACTCTACAGTTGTAGGAAGATAAATATATTGTAAAGAGAAGATATCCTATACCCGGGGACTGTATATATTACAGGGGGGGAAGATTATCTTCTCTTTATGCCTTGAGAGGATGTTGACAAACCTCCTCGCTCATGATGGTTAATTTAAAATGGTCAAGTATTTGAAAATGTCAGAACTAGATACAAGAGAATGGCAACGCTGTCACCCTATACCGATCCTGTAGTATCCTCGCAGGTTGTAACCGAGGGTAGGAGTAGTAAGGTAAATAAAGCTTAAGGTAGGGGTGTATCGATGCGGATACCGATGAATCGTAATCGGCGATTATTATATCGATTAATAGTTTTTATAAAGTAAAATTTAAAGCAAAATTCTCTAGGTAGGAATTTAGTGATAAAAAAACCCACTTATATACACAATACATCCATGCTGTGGGCTATATAAGGATTACATAAGCAGATAAAACTAACAATCTAATTTAAACTTTCGCAGGTCATATCAAGAAGAAACAAGATTCTCTCACCTGAAGGAACCAGTTAAAAGGTTTCTTTCTGAATGTGGCCTCAGAAAGACTGTTTTCCTTTACTGAACTTGTTTGCCCAAAGAAGAGGTCAAGTCTTAAGCCACTTACCGTAAAATAAATCAACCAGCTTTCCTGAACAAAAGCTTGTCAATTATAATTATAAAACAAAAATTAGAATTATTAAAATTTTAACTGTTGATTTTAAATGGAAACTTTTTGTACTAATTACATTAACTGTTATCATTTTCTTGAGCATATTTCCCAATAGTTATTAATCGATAATCGGGCCTAATAGGTGTAGATAATCGTGACAAAAACAATTATTTTAAACAATTGATAATCGGTTTTACTGAATCGGCACGATTCTACTAAAAATAAATGTCAAATCAGCCGAGTGAGAAAATACAAATGTAGTCAACACTTAGAAATAATTGAGTATGCCATCTATGCTCGTAAACACGCCCCCCAATCCCCCCCATAAAATATTTGTGAAAGTGTTTAAAGACGTACAGAGTTAAAACGTACATTTACCTACAAAGCAACCTACCAAAGAAATTCAAGACAACAGAGAAAAATCAAACACGCTAGTATAAACAAATTACGTGACCTCGTAGCACAGGCTACACAATACACAGATCATGAAAATGTTTTTGACCGACATGGGCACCGTGCATGAACTATAAGTGGCGCATCTATCGGTCATGTGGAGAAACCTAAGGTTGGGAGCAAGATTTTTTTCCATTGCTTTATTCTAACTTTTACTTAACCTCTACAAGACTTTTAATATATTTTGGTATTGTGGTATGTTCCATAAAAAATCAGAAATGCGAAATTTAAATAAAGGATGTGTGTAATCAATATTGTCCAATGTTACTGATCGCGAGAACCAAAGTAAATTGCTAAACAAGTAATAGTTAACCGCTTCCAACGAAACCCTCTCCAGCTTAGCTGCAGTCTTACCAGGAATGTTTATTTTTACAAGCAAAGAGGATACAACGTTCATGGCCAACATTATCTTCTCTTTCAAACAACTGTGATACAAAGTTCATGGCCAACATTATCTTCTCTTTCAGACAACTGCGATACAACGTTCATGGCCAACATTATCTTCTCTTTCAGACAACT
>CABFOV010000144.1:0-11017 GCA_902141375.1 Timema poppense
AATCTGTGCCGGGACCGAGGATTGAACCCCGGCCACCAGCATAGAAGTCTGACACCTTACCCCTAGACCACCAGGTCACCTATTCATCCTGAAAGGCTCCTAGTTAACCCACTTCGGTGGCCACATGGTCTAAGGCACCACTCTCACAATAGACTAGACTGCTGAAGACTGAGATCAAGGCTCAATCCCTGTCGGGTGTAGTGAGGTTTTTTGCCTAAATGGTTTGTCACTCTACTACCTCCACGCAAATGCGGATCTACTTCCTCTAAATCAAACCTCTCTTATTCCTAACACATTAGTATAATTGTTACATAGGAGTTTAACACGAACGGGTAGTAATACGCAGTGCTTTTAAAAAAAAAGGGAGATCCTATCTTGATTTGCCGTGAGGTCATTTAGAGAGTCACACGAAGCTGTCGGCTACATTGTAAGAAACGAACATATCTGTTACAAAGGATGTAAATGGTTTGAGCTATGGTACCAGAGTACCGAGACTTGTCGGAATAAAGTATTCCAGCATCTTTCCAGTGCTGGTTATCAAAAAGGAGTAATGGCACAAGGAAACAGATAAGACTTAGATTATTCCAAAGTACTTCATTAAATTTGTTTGGCAGATATTAACCTTAAATTTTATTTTGCAACATATTTGGACCTAAAACATTGTTTTTGTACCATACTATATTGTATCTTAAAAGATTTTGTATCAATAATTTTAACGTGTCAACTTATGTTTTAGACGCATTCTAGTTGTATATAAATGTTCATATCTGAAAATATGTTTTTTCATATGCTGTCTCATTTATAAATTCAATTTATATATATATATTGAGCCTTGATCTCAGTGTATATATAAATATATATATAAATTGAATTTATATATATATAAATTGAATTTATAAATGAAACAGTTGCTAAATTGGTAGATGCATTAATTGAAATATATATATATATTTTTTTTCTAGAGCAATTTATTTTAGTCTTTAACTTTTAATTCTAACCACGCTTTACTTTCAACCATTTTCTAGAATGTTATCTAAAATGTTTTCCCTTTGAATATTTAACTACTAAAAAGCAATTTATCCTTTATTTGAACCAACAATGTAGTTGCATAAGTAATGGGATGACAATAGCTGTTTCTCATAGCGATGAGCACACACACATGAATTACGCAACACCAAAAATAGCAGCAAATAAGTTTAAATTTCTTAATCATACCAAACTTTTTTTGCTAGAGCCTTCATTTCAAAATATAAATCCACTAATTTTTTTCATGATGAATCTTAAAAAGGTCCCACCAACTATTGTTACGCAAAGACTCGAGTTTTTAGTATTCTCTTGGCGTATTTTCCCGCCCATGGCCCGGAACAGAGCAAAGTTACCAAGACGTACAAGTTGTTAGAGACTAATAAATCACGGTAGTAAAACAATCTGCCGACTGTCTTAACATAACAGCGATCTGTCAGTCACAGTAGCTGTTACGACTACTTGTCAGTTTAGCAAATGTGACGAATAAGGAAGGTCTTAGTGAAACAAGTTTAGTGGGAAAATAACGTATTTCCCACAATGTGATAAAGTAAGCCAAATTCTACGTTTGGCAGTTACCAAATAATAATTGTTAGATTTGTTGTTACATTTAAAGAGTGTCAAATTAATCAATAGTAAATACATATGATTTGGTATTCAATTACCTACACCAGCGGTCACGCGGAGAAAAAGTATCAGGCTAGTCTGGTCTATTTTGACGATGGTAGGAATAAGGTTAGGGTGAGAAATACTGGCCGAATGTTGTTTTCTAAATTGTTTCCCAATCTCCGTCAATACAAATGCAGGAACATTTTGTTTCAAATTCTACCTCTCTCAGTCCCGGTGCACACGAATTGCGGAACAACTTATCCGAGCTCGTTAATACACTTACACGAACTGCGAGGTAAAAATTAAATTCATAAGGACTTTGTTCAAAGTGGAACATGGAGGTTAGGTTAGGTTAGGTTAGGCTATGTTATTTTAGGTTAGTTTAATGGTTAGGAGTTGAATGGGATTACAGATGGTTCCACAATTCGTGTGGACCAGTTGACCGGTATACTTTATGCCGCAACTCGAGTGGGCCCCTCACCCTCATTCCTACCCCATTAGAGTAAATATTCGAATAGCTCATCGACGGCCGAACGCATGTGCTGATGTTTCCAGAAGAGAAGCTCGAGAATAAATTAAAGCGTGTACCAGGCGCTGTGAGACACACCAAGATTTTAACCATTCGTTAAAGTGGCAGGTTGTCCCAAAGAAATGAAAAGGGTAAATATCCATAAAATTAAATGAAAAAGGGTGTCTAGAGACACGCACAAACATAAATAAAACAATGTAAACTGACAAGGATGTTCAAGAACCGCCCGAACGACACCTCCACAATGTAAACTGACAAGGGTGTTCAAGAACCGCCCGAACGACACCTCCAACCAGAGATGAACGCAGGAGGTCCCTGTGTGAGAGAGAAAGTAGTTTGGATCACGAGATGTGCAAAGCTTGAAACTGCACCAAAATGTGGTGGTTCTCACGACACCTTGCGATAGCACCACTTCCCAGGGCAGCTAATGTGAGAGATCACAATCATGACATCTTCTGACAATCTGTAGTAAGATCAATGACCGATATAGGAAATGTAAATAAAAACTTTTTTAAATATAATTTTCATAGTTTTGTGGATACATTTTTAACAAAAATCCTTAGTTGAAAAGTTTTATATTTCCAAATGCAAATGCCATTAAAAAAATAAATTATAACAAGACTTGAGAAAATCAGGTGGACAGCCAGTATGAAAAATGAAGCTATAGAAGACGTTATAAAATCTCATAAAATAACTTAATTTACGTTCCTTTAATGAGCAAAATCATCTAATCTTGTACACTTTAGCCATCCTGAAAGTTAGCAATATAACCTTGGGGGCGTTCAAGTAATAGGTAAGCACATTTTTTTGTTGCCATTTTTAACCCCTCTTCCCTCTTTTAAGCAAAAATAAGCTAATACCTACCCCTCCCCCCCACCTTGCTTGGTAGTAAGACGCAATTATATATTAAAAAAATGTATGCAATTTATAAATTGCTGGTAATTATTAACATAGAAGTGTAAATTAGTATTGCAAAATAATTGACAATTAACACTGGTATACAAGGAATTTAAATTTATTGAACAGGTCAAATTAAAACTAGATAATACATGACTATTATATTGATAAAAAAAACACCCTAAGGCCTAAACTCTATTTAATCCGATGACCAAGGTCCTTGAATCCACGTCACAACACTCAATTGTTATGTTTCTATTTGGGGGACTAGTTCACTCAAGCTTTGGCTTACTTATATAGGCTTCTCCACTTCTTCCTCGTTTGCCATTCAGCATCTTCATTGCTGCCCAAAGTCCAAGTGGCTTGTAATGCACCCTCCCTCAATTTGGCCTAACTCTGTCTTACGTAAGCATTGTTCTGGCCCCCCTCCTTCTTGTCAGCAGAAATAAGCAAAGCTCGAACCCCCTCCCCCTAAGGTGCTTACGTAATACTTGAACGCCCCCCCTTGACGGATTAGAATACGACCCTTTATTATAAACTATGCCGTAGTGGAATATGCTAGGTAAGCCTGCTACCCACAGAATAGTCTAATGATACGAGGGCTCCGAAACCCCCTGGAATTTGATGACCCCCTTCTTCCTATAAAAATTAGCTTCCTACGCCTTCGACATTTTGTATTTCGATCGTTAGTTCAAACGTCTGAAACTGGTATTTATGTTTAGAAATGAAATCACGTCTAGCCAAATTATTTGTGCAATAAATATAGTTATGAATCAATAACACAATACATCAACTGTTGTCCGATTCAATTTTGTTTTGTTTTCCGCCAAGCTAAATTTGGTCCGTCGCTCGCTCTTCCTGCTGTGCGGTGGAAACAGGAAACAGAGGGAAACAAGAACACGATCTGGGTCGAGATCTAATTCATCTTGTTTATATTGCATTGGCTATTGTTGCGTCAGAGACTGAGGAGGAAAACAGCCGCAATACCTTCCGTTATCGGACCACACACGAACTATGATACATTGCACGAGTCTTCCATCATCATGACAAGATTCGGGTGTCAACCGATACAATCTGAACTGCGGCTTGTTATTTCTTACTAGCTCCAGTACCCGGGGGAAAAAAGATATTTTGTTTAACGATTGAAAGCGGAAGTTAACTTTAAAGTTAGTGCCTTTGAACCCTGCATTAACCGGGACCCAACCAGATTTTTAATTCATTAAAAAATAATCCAATCTAAATTTTAAAATTCTGACTTCGAGGTGCTCATGTTCGCGAATAGGAGCTTCTACTTAAAAAATTATAATTTCAGCCCTCTACATGAAGTAGATATAGCGCAGTGCTCACGACGGACAAATAAATTCTTCATTTTATTTATATAAATATAAGTTAGTTACAGAGAGGTTGGTGGACTGTAAATAAGGTCCAAAGTTGTTTTAGCACCCCGTCTTATTACCAGTTCGGGTTATACGCGTATGTACCAATTGCGCTACTTGTTTTAGAAATAAGGAGATTATATTTATAAGAAGTGTACCAGCATTTGCGTGAAGGGAGAGTGGAAAACAATCTAGGAAAAAAACACCTTAAGTACACCCGACCGAGATTATGACCTCGATCTCGTCATCGGCAGTCTACTGCGAGAGCAGCGCCTTTGACCATGCGGCCACCGCGACGGGCAAGGCCCCAAGTTTACTTGAATCTTAGCCACCTCATGATAGATATTCAAGAAATGTTGATATCTCTATGTGTAGAAAATTAAACTAAACGTATCTAGTGGAGCAATACTTAATTTATCACGAATAAAAACTGCAAACATTGACCTTAACTCACATTTCCTTCGACTCCAATACTTTCCTATATATTCATAGGTCAAGATACATGATCTGCACCTGTCAATGTTTATATACATTATCAATACCTACCTATAAAACAATAATAATTTAGTGAAATAATATCAATGTTGACCGCAAAAAATGTGTTTATATTTTCCTAAGCCATTCTCGCTACCAGAATACACCCGGTATTTTCCAGGCACTCACATGAAACTTGTTGACGGCAACACGGGAGCATTTCCTCTCACAATACATGGCGTGTTGCGCAGGTGTGACATCAGAGACAATTGGACGGGGAGTGCCGTACTTCCGGTACACACATCACTAGCAGCGGAGTTCAATAGCACGTGAAGGTCCGTCCCCCACACAACACTTCCCCGTCTGACTATAATAGCCTAATTTTCAAAAGAAGGGCCTTTCACAAAATACAAACAGCATTACATTTGGAAATCGGGGAGAGGTTACTAAAGACATATGTTTAGAGCGTTGCTCCTTACGGACGTGAAACATTTACCATTGGCGCGAATGAAATGTGGTACTACAGAAGAATGTTGAAAATGTCATGTCTGGAGATGGTATTAAATACAGACGTGATAAGAAAAGGAAAAGAAGAAAGGAATCTTTGTAAAGGTATTCAACAAAGAAGAGTTAATATTATAGGACATATTCTGATACATGATAGTTTGATGAAGATCATTATAGGAGATGTGGAAGTGAGAAATCCAAGAGGGAGAACCAAACTGGAATACATGAATCAAATAGTGAACCATGTTGCAGAATAAAGTACAAAGATGGACAAAAAAAAAGTCTCAGGATAGGTAAAAAGGTAGAGCTGCAACAAACCAAACGCAAAATCGATGGCCTAATTATGTTGATCATATCTATCAAAAGTGGCAAATCCAGATCACGTTAAATTGACTTAAGAATACGAGAAGATAGATATAGTAACTCTTCTGTCAGAGAAGGATTTTTTGCATGAAAATTAGACCGCACTAGTGGCGTTTGGCTGGGACTAGCGTGGCTCTGATTTAGGGGACCGAGGGTCGATCTTCAACCGGATGCAATAATTCCCACCCCTCGTTTATAATGCGGTTTCTAGTCCTCTATCCTTAAATTTCACCCCCATCACCTTGATCCTTCATAACAGATATTTCAATCCATTGGCATTCAAGCGTAACAATGAACACATAAAAATAAAGATCGCCGTGTTTTGAAACTAGACTGTGCTTGGTGAAACGAAACAAGCTCACAGTTCCGAGCAGAACGCGCGGATATATCGCAGATATAATCTGAACCATGAACCCCTCTAGAAAAGGTGGCCCGGTATAACGAGTTCAGACACATGACGGCATTTGATGTGCAAGAGGTTGACAACAGCGGGACCAGGTCCTGAAAACTGGTCTGCTTTATTATCTTGCTCAAGTCATGAATGAGGCGCAGAGGCTTGCTTCTCAAAAGGGACAAAGAGCACGATTACTTAATGATCTACTTTAAGATGATACTAGTACAGCGTCTCATTGCCCATTCGGATTATAAACAAATATACTAATTACGTTGTGTTAGGGACGACTAAGGTTGGATTTTTGAGGAAGTGAACCCACATTTTCTTGTAGGAAGAGTAGAAAACAACTTAACGAAAACCACACTAAGTGCACCCAAGCTAGAGTCGAGCCCCAATCTCCCAGTCATCGGAAGTATTTTCTATTGCGAGTCTCACGTCTTACACTATTCGACCACCGAAGCGGGTTTTAATATTACCTGAGAATAAATACATGCTAATAATACATGAAAATTAACAAAACCCTTTTAACAATAAGAATAATGTGAGCTAAAATGTTAGATTTATAACATCTTGCACAAACAAATATAATGAACCTTGAAATTAAAATGTTTATGTCTTACTTTTTGTATCGGGTCTACCCGGTTCCGTGGGCCACTTTCGACCTCTGGGTATGCTCTGTGCCAGCTCAAATTGAAATACTTCAAATTACAGAAATAAACAACAAATTAGGCAATTGTAGCCGGCGTAGGCCTAAATGCTCGCTAACTTCCACGTATTTTCGATAATCGTAAATATAATGTTAAGTGTGTTATGTATGTATGTAAATGTGGGTATGTGTGCGTGTACTATATTTGGGAATTAGGTCCTATAAATCTCATGTGTGGCCCCCCCGATCACTTCTTCAAAAACGTATACGGCCCCAGCCCTCAGTCGGGGAAAGTTGGACATACCGGGTCTAATTCAACAATCTCGCAGTTGTCAGTGATACCGATGACGTGATATTGAGGTTCAAATCCTGGTTGAGTGAAATAATAGTGCCCCTCCCCCCCCCCAATGGTTGGTTTACCACTCTCCTCCACGAAAAAACGGAAACACTTCTTCTTAATTCAACAATACTAATCCCTTACATACTATTATTATTGGCACCACATCTTACTACCCGTTCAGGTTATGCGCACTCCCGTTCAGGTTATACGCACTTACGCTAATATGTGATGGTAGGGTGATTGTGAGATGAAATTGAGGAACTACAGTTTTACGTGGAATCCGAACCACGGTGGATGCCTGGCATTCCCCACATTCACAAGATGTCTTGTCAGAGGTGAAGGAAGGGTTTGGCAAATCAGATAAATCTGTGCCGGGACCGAGGATTGAACCCCGGATCCCTTACATATTAACGTAATTAGTAGCTTGCATACGCATACAACCTGAAAGGGTAGTGATCATAAACATACAATACCCTAAATATTCCCTGTTTTTTCGTGTTTTCCATGTGGCTTGCAATCGTGCAATATAAGGTGTGGTGGTTGTATGTTTTATCTTAGCACTAAGTTAGTGTGAGTCAAATATAGACTACACAGGTAAAAAAAAAGAAAGTAATATAACAAGACTGTATTTAGATCGAGAACGGCATCAACCTAAAAACTGGTCATGAAGGAAACTATAAAAAGTTGCAACAGTACCTGCCTAGCGTGTACCGAGCAATTGAGATCACAACAAGAATACAGCCACAAAAATGTCGAAATTACTCGGTCAAGAGAACACAAGAATGACCTTGTGAAAAAAAGGAGGAAATGTCTACATTTCTGGGTTCATTGCAACGAGCTAGCCACAAAGCCAGGGTTCGAACCAAGAACTCAAGATGAAACACTAATTGTTTAGTGGTTTCAGCAATGGTAGTTTTTTTTAGCCCCACATCTTTATTTCCGATCGGTTTATACGCATATGTAATAATTACGCTAATGTGCTAGGGACTAGTTTAGTTGAATTTAGAGTAAGTGTGTTGTGCGTATAATCCGAACGGGTAGTAAGACGCGGTGATAATAATAATGATAATAATAATAGAGTAAATGTACCCTCAATTGCGTTGAGAGAGGATAACCATTAAAACACACCCTCAGAACTCCTCGACCAGAATTCAAACCCGGATCTTTCAGTCATCGGCAGTCCATTCTATTGCGACAGTGACTCCTTCCATTCGGCCACCGATACGAGTAGCAATGGTAGTTAATTTTAGCTACACCTTAATCTCTAAAATAACGTTATAGTTTTAGTAATTTTTACGAATTATATTCACAGAACAAGCTTAATTAAAACAATTAGAACTTTTTTTTAATGTTTCCTCATTTCAAAAACTGCATACAGTAATTACAGTATTGGAGCTATACATATATTTGATCACAAATGGACATTTAAAAGATACCTTTTTTTTGCTGTAAATATTGACAACATTTTTCTAAATTAGTGCTATTAATTTAACTAGCAACAACGATACTTAAGTGGATATAAGGAAAAGAATATAGTCTGAAATGCATGCTATTACTCTTGTCAGTAGGTAGTTGACATCTCGCCTGCTGTCAATGAATGTAAAACTCAAAATTTAAAAATAATAATTTTACCGGTTGTTCTCTATGGGTGTGACACGTGGTATCTTAACTTACACGAAGAAAACAAATTTAGGGCATTCGAAAACAAGGTGTTTACGAAGCTATTTGGTCCAAAATGGGATAAGGCTACTGGGGAGTGGAGGAGGTTACATAATAAGTTACATACCTTGTACTCATCACAAAACAGTGTTGGATAATCAAATCCCGCAAATTACGGTGGGCAGGACATGCAACGCGAATAGAAGGTTCTAGAACCGTGTTCGGAGTACTGACTGGTAAAACCAATGGGTAGAGACCATTAAGAAGACCTAGACGCCGATGGGAGGATAACATTATAATGGACCTGAAAGAGATAGGGTGTAATGAGGTGGACTGGCTAGAACTAGCTCAGATAGGGATAGGTGGCGTGCGGCAATGAACTTTTGAATTCCTAATGCCATAGAATAAGTAATAATACTATTATTTTATAGTTATTAATAATATATATCAAAAATGACACCTGTAAATCACATGACATGACATACTAATACTTAAAAGTGTCCAAGCCCAATCTCCCCGTCATCAGTAGACCAGTCTAACACGAGACGACGCTTTAGACCGTTCGGTCACTTAAGAGGGTTTGAGAGTTGTTATTTCAAAAATTGACTCATGATTTGAAAGGGTGTAGAAAGCTATTTTTGTCTGAGAGACAATCTACCATAACTTTAAGCCAAAAAAGTTAGTATACGTATACTTGGACAACCCCCCCTCAAGATAGGTCCAGACCTTTCCGATCCACCCTCTCCCTTTCTACGTCCTTGATGGCTCGTCAACGTTATTGGTAAACGCGCGCGGATGAAAGTTGTGATCTTCAGAGGGAATGAAGGGGTCGTCGCGCGCACTTTCTAGGCCGAGTGTTTTCGCCGTAATGGCTTTAATATTCCTCGCATGAGGGCCTCCCGGGTCCGCTCTATTAATCTCCCCTCTCCCCTGCCCATATCAGGCACGGCACGGCGACTGTCATCCACCTCACAGATACAATGCAGGCGGTGGCCAGGTTAAAACATGACGGATACGTGAAGAAACAAGGAACAGCCGTTAGCTATTTATTATTGCGAGCGCAAACACACAAATGTGTGTAATTTAGACTTTAGATTTAATCCCTGCCCTAATTTTTATATGAAAGAACCTTATCTGACATCTAGAAAATTTACCAGATCTATTTTCATGTATTCATATGTAGTCATGTGTTCTGCGGCTGTCACCTTTGATAGATATTCTCAATACTTATACAAAAACAGCGTGTTTTTATTTTGTCCTCGGTGGCGTAGTTGGCTAACGTGTTAGTCGTGTTGAGCTGCTCGACTGCTGAGGACGGGTGAACTGGGAGTGGTTTTTCCTAAATGGTTTTCCACTCCCCCTCCACGCAAATGCGGGTTCACTTCCTCTAATTCAACCTTCCCAATTCCTAATCCATTAGAGTAGTTAGTACTTAAAGCGTATAACCCGAACGGGTAGTAAGACGCGGTGCTAAATAGTATTATTATTTATTTTGTCACCGCGTATTACTACATATTCAGGTTATATGCATTTATGATAAGTACGCTAATGGGGTAGGGGTGAGGAAGGAATTATTTTTAGAGGTAATCTACCCGAAATCGCGTAGAAGGAGAATGGGAAACCATATAGGAAACATCCCCTCAATAAACCCAACCGGGATTCAAACCCCGATCTCCCCATCTTTAGCAGGCCAGTCCAACACGAGAGTGACGCCACAGACCATTCAACCACTGAAGCGGGTACCTAAAAGTGTAAATCTACCAAAACCGTACTGTAGAAATTATTTGACAGATTCCATCCAGCCAGCTCTAGAAGAATTTTAACGCACGATGACGAATTTATGAAAAAACAAAGTCCTTCTAGGGACTAACACACTATACATTTCCGACAGCCGTCACTACCTCCGGTGACCACATTGTTTTGGTGACCTGAACCAACAAGTGCAAAAGTCTATTTCCATCTTTGTCTCAGTAATGATTGTGAGCGTTGAGCGACAATCACGTCAGAGAGGCCCAGATTCAGTTCCCGGTCGTGGTGAGTAGTAAGAAAGTTAATTGTAGGCGTTAATATAACCCCACTCACGTTAGGAACCCGTAAACAATAATGATAGTAATGTTTCTAATTTTTAAAAAAGTATACTTTTTAGCTAAGTCATTTACGGTTTGCTCTAAGAGTCATAAGTTTAATTCCAGACACGACC
>CABFOV010000144.1:18843-42844 GCA_902141375.1 Timema poppense
AAAAAAAAAAAAAAAAAAAAAAATACAAGACTATGTTCTTTAAACGCAAAAACCACGTTAGTGGGTAAGAGACGAGGAAAATATAGTCGCATTTGAGATAAAGTAATTATTATTATTACCACCGCGTCTTACTACCAGTTCGGGTTGTACGCACTTACGCTAATGTGTAATGGTAGGGTGAATGTGAGATGAAATAAAGGACCTACAGTTTAACATGGGATCCGAACCACGGTGGAGGCCTGGCATTCCACACATTCACAAGATGTCTTGTCAAAGGTGAAGGAAGGTTTTGGAAATCAGATAAATCTGTGCCGGACAAGTGGAAGTAATAGGGGGAAACTATCTAAGAAAAATTACCCTATGTACATCCTAGTTAACTTTGAAACCTTAACCTCCCTGAAACCAACGAAATAAATCAAAATAACCTGACGTTTAATCCAAGTGACCATCAATGTTGTTATAAAATAGCTATTTGATGCTCTATATTTGAAATCATTAATGTATATTTAAAATATTTATCAACAAATATTTTTACAGATTTTATTTTGTGGGTTAGCAAAATACTCAAAACAGTATTTATTAAATTATGTAAATAAAAATGCCCACAATCAAGTATTTAAAGTTATAAGGCAAAGTTTGAAATAGTTATAAGTGTTTTTTTTTATTCAACACCCTACCTTACCCCTCCTCCTTCACCCCCCAAAATTTTCTTCTTTCCTTCACGTTCTTGTAAGCCTACACACTAGGATTAAAACTATCATTTTTTGTGTGAGTGTATGACTGCGGGCCGGGTAGTAATCTAAAGGTATTGCAGACAAGCGGGACGGGCGTTTGCGAACCCTACTGTACACTTTTCATGCAATGATGAAAGTTGCGTGTGTCCAAGTAAGAGCGCGCCACCTACAAAGTAACTCTAATGATACCGTGTTCTACCAACAGAGTGCAATAGCTACGGGTCGCTCAAGACACCTTAGAAGTATGCAACCAAACGTGCACAAAAAAAGGCGTATCAACTATATGGATTCCAGTAGTTAACAAGAAATAACAAAGCATATTATTTACCCTGAAATATAGCAGCCCCACCTTGCTGAATTACACTATGCCTTATCTTATAAGCAGGCTCAGGGATTTTAAATATCTTAAAATGATCGAAAAATGACCTAAAAACCACTCTTAATAAATGTTGCATACGACAAAATCAGTTACTTAACAAATGAAAACTAAAAACATAATATATGCCTATACAATAAGAAGCCAACTAAACTCATTCATTCTTCTAAATATAGTATTGATTTACAAATATCTGCTTCAGAAGTAATGGCTACCCCCTCCTAATGCAACCTTCTTAAGCTCTTAACCAAGAGATGTGTATTTTACAACCATACAAGCAAAGAAGATACAAGGTTCATTGCCTACACCTTCTTCTCATCCCGACAACTGTACTGAAGACAATTATGTTTGAATGAGACCTATTTATGCATTTATAAAATATTTATATGGTTTAAAAATACACTTATTCAAGATAAATGTCTAAAAATGACCCAAAAATGTCAAAAAATTACCCAAATCAAGAATATATAAACTAAAATTCCAAAATGACTAAAAAAACACCTATAATATAAACATTTTTACAACCAGCTAGTAATGAGCAGAGTTTATATACGTATGAACTTTGCCTGTGAACAAAAAATAATAATGGCATGAAAATTAAGGCCCTGCTTATAAGCTACATAGTAGAAACAGCACAAGATTGCTATTTTCAGATTAAACAGAGCGTACACGATTTAAAACCTTGATACACTTAGAGTAAGAGATACCAAATTCAAGTACATTTCTAAAGATTTATGAAAATGGTTTTTGAAAGGTGAAGTGGAAAATAACTGCCTTCAATACACCCAGTCGAAGAACAAACTCCAGCCACTAGGGTAAGAAGAAAACACGTTAACGGACTACCTTGATTTTCTTACGAATGAACATTATAAGCAGTCTTTAAAAAAAATACAAACATGTGTTTTGGTGTCAAAATTGATAACATCCTACTATGTTATTAGTTAATTTAAATTAGTTTAAAAATGGCACCTGAACACTGGAAAGAAACCCGAGACCTTTGACTTGGCACGCCAATGCTAAGCCACTAAGCTATCCAGAGTTTGTCCCATGCTTATGGGCCATTATTCACTCATAGTTTAAGGCTGAGTCTGTGATGGACGTGTGTAGATCGTCAGCTACATGTGAGCGAATAATAGTATCGCAAACTATCAGATACCACAGCCACGTGTGACTCATGCTGCCAAGTATACAATACAAGATTGTAATCACGGGAATGTCTGTATGGAGGAGAACATAATTCAACTAATTTAAATTACAGTAGAGCGTCGATAATTCGGACTAATTGGGGAACGACCTTAACCGGACTACCGATTTGTCGATATTTTCAAAAATATGGTAGCTATTAAAAAAAATTAAAACAAGCATAGAAGGGATACTTACGAAAACTCAAGTGTTAAGGTAGAAACATTTTCACTTTATTTAAACGAACTTAAAATTTTGTTGTTGGCGCTGCTAGATACCACAAATTCTGAAGAATATAAAAAAGCAAAAATCTAACAAAGAAAAAAGTCTCAACCAGCATTCGGCCACGGAAGCGAGTCAGAATAATAATAATAATAATAATAATTTAGTGATAATAAATAATAATATTCATAATATTGATGAGTTATAATATGAGAATAGAGTCAAGCAACCCGGTTTGGGTGGTTGAATGGTCTAAGGTTAGAGCCTAACCGATGACTGGCAGACCCGGGTTCAAATACCGGTCGGGTGTACTACGTTTTTTTGTTGTTTTCGACTCTTTCTCCCCACAAATGCGGGTACACTTCCTCTAAATTCAACCTTACACATCCCGAACACATTAGAGTAATTATTACATATGCATACAACCCGAACGGTTAGTAAGACGCAACGATAAAAAAAAAACAATCGCGCAAGGCGCGGAAGGAGGCCAATCTCCCTGTATATGGCCCTCTCCGTGAACTGGCGAACCGTTGACCACCGATGACATCATTAGACGTGTTTTCTTCCCAGCAGCACCTGTTGGACCTTTTCATCTCAACACACAAGGCTGACCCCTTTACAAGAGAGAGGGACTATATGGGAGGTTCACAGGATTCAAGGGTGACCTGGGGGTCTAGGGGTAAGGTGTCAGACTTGTGTGCTGGGAGTCCGAGGTTCAATCCTCAGTCCCGGCACAGATTTATCTGATTACCAAACCCTTCCTTCACTTCTGACAAGACGTGTATTAATCACAACTTGTGAATGTGTGGAATGCCAGGCCTCCGCCGTGGTTCGGATCCCAAGTTAAACTGTAGGTCCTCCATTTAATCTCACAATCACCCTACCATTACACATTAGCGTAAGTGCGTATTATACGAACGGGTAGTAAGATGCGTTGCGAATAGTAATAATAATACAGAATTCAAACCACAAGGCGAGCTCGTATCAGCCCTCACCTTTCCGTATCAAATAAGAAATCAAGGATGAGACTATTAAACTCAGCATAATGAAAATATTTCTTAAATACAATAGTCGAGACCCTCAAGATACATATTCAAAGGTACAGATTCACAATCATCTTGAATGTTAATGGAATGGAAGTTGTAGGACGTCATTATAAACAAGAGATTACTAAAACTGACAGCATTCCGTATTTAAAGACCTAGAATTAATTGCCAACAACTTTTTTCTCTCTCCATAAAATAAAGCGTGTAATTAACCCCAGTCAAAACTAATTTTAATTATATACTCGTATGTGTCTATATAATTTGAAGAATCGGAATTGTAACAAAATAGGCATACTTTGAGTTATTTAAAACTGTCCTGATTTCCAAACTATTTGGGCTTATTTTGGCAATAATTAAGTAATAATAGAGAGAGTGGCTGTAGAGGTAAAGGAAAAGCTTGGATGTTTAGTATTATTACTATCACCGCGTGTTACTACCCGTTCGGGTTATACGCACTTACGCTCATGTGCAATGGTATGGTGAATGTGAGATGAAATGAAGGACCTACAGTTTAACGTGGAATCCGAACCACGGTGGAGACCTGGCATTCCTCACATTCAACAAGATGTCTTGTCAGAGGTATAGGAAGGGTTTGGTAATCAGATAAATCTTTGCCGGGACCTAGGATTGAACCCCGGGCGCCAGCATAAAAGTCTGACACCTTACCCCTAGACCACCAGGTCACCCTTGGATGTTTAATTTCACTTTGTCATCACCTGCATATTTTGTTTTGTTGCATGATTGGAAACAGTGTCAAAACTGGAGAGGGGATCCTTTTCCCTCCTCAAAAATATCCAGTTCCTGTTTTTCTCCTTTGGGTAGAGAACGGCTTCAGTGTCGCTAATACTTGAATTATTAGCAGTTTGGATCGTACAAGTGAATTGACATATAGTAAACTGCTTAGGTGGCCGAATGGTCTAGACTGCCGAAGACTAAGACATCGGGGTTCAATTCCGGTCGGGCGGACTGACGATGGTTTTCCACACTCTCCACTAAAATGCGGGTGCACTTACTCTAAATTAAACCGTACTGATCCCTAACACATAAGTGAAATTGGTACATAGGTGTATGACTCGAAGGGTTACTAAGACACAGTACTTAAAAAAATAGTGTTTTATCTTAAGAGTGTTTTAGTTTAATCTTATATTATATTGTCAAAATCAATATCATTATTATAAATATCCCCCAACAATATCATTAAATACAGTATAAAAAAACATGATTTTCAGCGACAGTACATACTAACCAATAGCTATTTAATACAATTTAAGAGGAATATAACAGTCCCAAGCAAGATATTGTTTATGAAATATTGCGGTTAACTTTTAAAGATTTGAAAATGACAGAAAACTGACCATTCCTATTTATATAGTAATTAAGTAATTCAAACATTCGGAAGTTTAGTCTTATATTAGCGTATATAGGCTTAACACAAGATATGTCAAATTTATTATTATTTCTAAACAGATTTATCCCATTCATACCACAAATATTAAATGTCATCAAAGGACAAGTTAAATGTCTCAAATGTAACTTTTTAGTACCCCATTTGATTAACCGTTCGGATTATACGACTACGTACTAATTGCGCTAATGTGTTAGGGATTAGGAAGAGTGAACAACCCTTTAGGGGACACAATCCTCAGTACACACGACCGAGATATATCCCCTATTTCCCAGTCTTCGGCAGTCTAGTTTATTGAGAGTGTGGCAAGACCTATAGAGTCAACATGTTTACATTTTAGTTAATTTAATGTCAAAATCAAACACTCACCCATTCTCCTGGTCTCCAAGCTTCGCTCACACAAACACTCATCTCGACTCGTCGCAAGGTGATGACATTAGCAACTGAGACGAAAATGGCCGGTCTTAGGTCCTCAGGAGATGGACTTAGTGTGCACGTGAGGGAGAGTGGAAGAGAGGGTCCATCAACAGTCACACAAGAGAAACACTTCCGATGAAACAATGTATAGTCGGGTCTCCTAAAGTAGAGCCTTATCCCACAATTCGAAACGTTTATCAGAACTTTCACCAGCCGAGACGAATGTCATTCATCGTTCATTTTTGAAGACTGTCAATATTGACAACTGCAAGGTGGATGTAATAAACCTTCGTTAGTGTTGCTTAATCTAGATTTTTATTGTTTTATCCCCCTAAAAAAGGATTTTCTATTTTGTTTAGGTCTGTATACAATCCAGTCTAAATAGGAAGGAACTTTTTTTTTGAAAGTTATAAAAGTTATTAAAACAATATATGAAATAAAAATGTGTAATTATGATATATCTACAGCTATCACTTTGGGTTGTCAATATCAATAGCACCCACTTTAGTGGTCTAATGGTCTCTAAGGAAGACACCACTCTCGCAATCTATAGTACCACTAATAACGGGTAGATTGGAGTTAAAGAGTACCAGTCGGGTATTCTGAGTGGGGTTTACCCTAAATGGTTTTCTACTCTCCCTCCACGCGAATGCGGATACCCTTACTCTAAATTCAACCTTCCTCATCCTTAACACATCAAAGTGATCAATACAAATGCGTATAACTTGAACGGATAGCAAGACGCGGTGCTAAAATAATAGAAGGCCTATCGTTTGGGGACACGGCTTGGGATCGCTCCATCTGTAGCGCAGCTGAGTGTCCCAGGGTCACCTGCGAGAGCGGAGGTCAGAGGTCACGACCCGACCTCCCTTCTCCAGTGGTCAGCCAAGGTCGCGGGCGAGATATTGACCACTTTGAGAGGCCAGTTTTCACTCACTCCCGCGCCTTTTTTCTTTCTGTGTCACTTTCTGTTTCGTCAGTCTAGAAAGGTTTATCCTAGGATACCTCAACTCTATATTTGGCGCTCGGCCGACGACAAGAGAATCCCGTGTTTCTGGTGTAAATGTCAGTCACCTGGATAATAAAACAACTCGGACTGTTACGACATCGAAGTGATTATGCTCCAGATAAGTGCTGCCCAACACCTTTTAGAGCGACAAACTTTCGCGACCCACCTAGCTTTGATGGACCTGAAGACTCGGGTGGGGAGATTTATTTAATAATTTTTGAATATATATATTTTTCACTTTCAAGGTAATTAATAATATTTCAATTTTAAAATAACTATACAACTTTCGCAATAAATAAAACCTTTCGCGACCCACCCGAAAATAGACTCGCGAGTCCACAGATGGGGAACCACTTCTCCAGATAATTTGTGTTCCATGGTTTAATTCGCCCCCTTAAAAGTTAGGGTTTCCTTGTCCCAACTCTGGTGATGGGTAGAGGTATATTTATAGACAGGCTCGTCCTGTTACTAAGATAGTAAATTATATTTGACGATAAAACACCGATTAAATACCGGTTTAGTATGATATGTGAGCCGGGTGTTGTTCCAGTTCTATAAGTCATGGAAATACAAATTCGGCCCCATCGACCAACCAAATACTTTCCATCTCATTTTGCACATACTTAGGATCGTGTTGTGCCTTATATTAGGTTAAGCTTGTTTGGGTTATGATTGTGTTGTGCCAAAGGATAAGATAGGATTGTGTTGTGCCATAGGATAAGATAGGTTTGATTTCGAGAAAGAGTTCCATACGTCCAGAAAGAAATGACAGCTCAACAGCCAAACTTGTACATTTTTTTAGAAAGTATTTGAAACACGCTCCCACTAAGAATGATATTCGTTTAATGACGCAGCTACATTGTTTTCAAACAGTTGTACGATATAAAACTACTTCACATACAGTGAAAGTGACTACATAGTATCGGGTAACACTAGTCATAGCAAACTCCTTTTCAACCAGGTAATTATTTACTGGTTAGTATTCAATTGAGAGGTACTTATTATTAAAAACTAAAATACCCTATTTTGAGTTATTTTTAATGAAATGTAGAGTTATAAGTTTGTCATTAAACATCAGTTACTTCTGTAACACTAGGATTCATTATTTTTTTATTTTAATCAAATAAAATAAATTTGTTTTTTACTAAACCCATGACATCTCCTCCATCCCCCCTCCCCCTTCCTAACTTAAATGAGTATACAATACTACATTTAAAAAGGAAGAAGCTTTAAGAAAATACACAAACACATATTTGATGTCCAAAAATGATAATTTTATTAGTTTTATCAAAAGTGAAACCTGCAGAACCCACGACTTTATAAATGGATAATGAATGTATGCAAATTGGTTTAGTGACTTTTTAATTGTCAAAAAGATTCCTTGCTACACAAAATCAAACTGTATAAGTGCATTATGTGTTATATTATATTGTGACAATAAGGCTATAAAATCGCAACAAACACTAGTATTTAGCACATTATACAGAATTTAAAAAAACAACACTAAAATGGTTGTGTGCCAACCAGTATTATTTTTAAAATAGAAACTTCTATAAACTATCATCTATATCAGTGGTATTCAACATGTGGTACGCGTACCCCCAGGAGTATGCGAAGATATTTTAGGCAGTACATACAGTAAAAAATTAGTATTTAATACAATATTTTGGATAGTGTAATAAATAATATGTTTAACTGCATCATTCATCAACAACTTCGGGGGTACCAAGTTGAAGAGAAATTTATTTGGGGATAGCAAAAAAAAAGAAGCTGAATACCACTGACCTATGACTGGCCTAAGGTCAAAGCCAGCGATATTCAACTTTTTTTTTTAAACTCACGACATACTCTGGGTTATAATTGTCAAGACAGAGCCTCAGTTTAAGATAGATGTATCATTATATAAACGAGTTTTAAGACTTAAAAAGTTTAATAACTAAAATTCTAAAAATTGTGTTATTTAAAAAAAATAATTTCGACAAGGAATTTAAAAAGATTTAATTAAATTCCTAAAAAATTTCACAGCTTCTTTTTTAGCTTTCTTCAAAATCCCGCGCCTCACCAAAGTGCCGTGCAGCACCGGTTTAAAAACGATGGTCTTGTTCTTCACACACACAAAAAGGAAAGATAGACCTGCTATGATACTGATTTTGGTAGTAAGTCTGTCTGAAAGGTATTTTTTCCTCACACAAATCTACTCTAAAGAAGGATCCTGGCAACGAAAAATACCTTTCAGGGCGGACTTAAAAAAAAAAAAAAGCAGTGTAAATCTTGGTAAAACAATTAAGAAAGTTATATGAAAGCATATTACATCACGTCCAACTGTAAGATCATTTTTTTAGCACACTTAACTACTGCTTAACTAAGTTGACAATATATATAAGGGGCTAACGCCCATGAACCAAATCCTCAAGAGGGGAAGGGGGAGCGGGTTCTGAACTCTCTTTCCCGGCTACGTCACTGGATTAACTTCTTTTAAACATAGGTGACCTTGTGGTCTAGGGGTAAGGTGTCAGACTTCTGTGCTGGGGTTCACTTCTCAGTCCTGGCACAGATTTATATGATTACCAAACCCTGCCTTCACCTCTGACAAGACGTGTATTACTCACAACTTGTGAATGTGGGGAATGCCAGGCCTCCAACGTGGTTCGGATCCCACGTTAAGCTGTAGGTTCTCCATTTCATCTCACAATCACCCTACCATTACACATTAGCGTAAGTGCGATATAACCCGAACGGGTAGTAAGACGCGGTGCTAATAATAATAACAATAACAGTAATAATCTTTTTAAACATGAGATGCTCGTATTTACAGGTGGGTTTAGTCTACGTGACTGTAACAATGAAAAATTCATATTTTAATTCTAATTTTCTTTATAATAACTGTTAACCGCCTATGGTCGAACTTTTATAAGAAAAGCCTTTTAGAGAATAAAAACCTTTTCGCAGCTAACATTAATTATATTTAAGTATATTATTAGTGTTATTATACTAACTGGAGTGCCCGGCGTTACCCTGGAGAAATGTTTATAGTTTAGTGATTGAACGTGGAAGGTAACTTTAAAATTAGTGCCTTTAAGCCCCGGGGCCCAACCAGGGTTTTAATTAATTTAAAAAAATAATATTTTAAAATTCTGGCTTCAAGGAAGGTGCACATGTTCGTGCATAGGGGATACTAATTTTTAAAATTTAATACCTCTGCGTGCGGTAGATGTCGCTTAATGTTCATGACAGATAAAAAAAAACTCTTGGTTTTATTAAACTAGAAGAAGATAGATGTATTGATGATTATCTATCCAAAGTGACAGCGACATTTCACATGATATGACATATGAATAAGTGATAGTAGACCTAACAACCTTATAATATTATTATTATTATTATTATTATTATTAGCACCACGTCTTACTACCCGTTCGGGTTATACGCACTTACGCTAATGTGTAATGGTAGGGTGACTGTGAGATGAAATGGAGGACCTACAGTTTAACGTGGAATCCGAACCACGGTGGAGACCTGGCATTCCCCACATTCACAAGATGTCTTGTCAGAGGTGAAGGAAGGGTTTGGTAATCAGATAAGTCTGTGCCGGGACCTGGGATTGAACCCCGGCACAGAAGTCTGACACCTTACCCCTAGACCGCCAGGTCACCAACAACATTATAAAGTTGTCAGATAAAGCCCTCCCTATGAAAATTGGAATGTACACTCAGTTTACCCTAAAAGTAGCATCTTACCTTGATGGATTACACTATGACTCTAGCCTACACCATAGTGGAATAATGCAAGGCAAGCTTACTACTTTATACCATAAACTAAGTGTACTTTAACTGCTAATTTATTCCTCCAAACAATTTTTTATAAATTAAGTTTAAAGATACGCTTCGGTTTCTGTTCACCCATAATTTCAGATCAGAGTGGATGTGGTTTTAGAGTATACACCACAATGATTAGTTAGTTATGTTTGCTCGCAGCAGTTTGAACCAGACGGTCATGGACCTCTATCCTATCTTCCTCGGAGGACGATTAAACCACCATGGCACGCGGTGTTACGCAGAATTGTTCCCACGGCTGGTACAGACAATATCCCATGATACATGCACTCCACTTTGGCTGCATAAGGTCAACTTAGGTTCTGCCAACTAACGTGAGAGAGAGCGCTACGCTAATGTCTTTATCATTTTGTCTTTATTTTCTCCATGGCGAATCGAAAATACATCACCTCACTCACAAAAGTGCGCTAACTATCCCCACCTTGAGATGTCCAGTCCACCTCTTTACACCCTATCCCATATTGAGTTAGTTCTATCCAGTCCACCTCACTAAACCTTATCCCTATCTTGAGCCAGTTAGTTCTATCCAGTCCATTTCATTACACCCTATCCAATATTGAGTTAGTTCTATCCAGTCCACCCCATTACAGCCTATACCTATCTTGAGCTAGTTCTATCCAGTCCACCTCATTACAACATTTCATTTATGTTTTTGTCTTTCCAATGGTCTCTTCCCATTAGGTTTACCAGTCAATACCTTGAAGGCGGTTCTAGTTTCTTCCATTCACGCTGCACTTACCAACCGTAAGCTGTGAGATTTTACTACCCTAACTATATCTTGTGATGGATACGGGGTATGTAACCTCATCATTATGTAGCCTCCCCCACTCTCAAATCTCTTCATTCCTTTTTTGGACCAAATATTTTTGTAAGATCACAGCCATAGAGAAATTCCGGTAATACTATTGTTTAGTATATTATGAGTTTTACATTCCTCGACAACAAGACATGTCAACAACTTACTGAGTAATAGTGTGCATTTCCCGAATGTATTATTTCCTAATTTTCACTTTAATATCGTAATTTCAAGTTATTATGGTTCTTAGTAAATAAACCATTAGAAATGGTGTGTCCAACCGGTCAGAAGATAGCATTCTATTTAACAGATAGTTCCCGACGATATTTTATGTGATAAAGTGACAGATAGAATATGACCAAGTCTCTGTCCAATAAACCTATCGGAGAACGGTAACAAAGTCACTCCGTAGAGAAGTGAAGGTAAGTGCTACGCCCGGCTCATGAAGTGTACTAATAAGAGAAACGCCACAAAGAGTCCGTGTCGCGTTTCAACACACAGCCGCACCCACGGTGTAGGCCCTAGGGAGGTGTTTAAATCACGGAGAAAGTTAAAAACCTATCAGATTGACATATAACGAATTAACGAGCTTATACACTCTTGAAAGACATGTATATTAAAATAGTTCACTTAACTACGCTACCCGCACGAAATCCGTAATTTAGATCCAACAGAAGATTCCCGGTAAATGTGATCAGATTATATAGGTCGCCGATTTAAAAAGCATCTATGAAAAGGATGATACTTCTTCTGGAGGTAAATAATGTTTATGCATCTTTACTATGGCTGAGGTTTAAAGTACATTTTATAGTTCAAAGTGACCTGGTGGTCTAGGGGTAAGGTGTCGAACTTCTGTGCTGGAGGTTCGGGGTTCAATCCTCGGTCACGGCAAAAACTTATCTGATTGCCAAACCGTTCCTTCACCTCTGACAAGACGTGTATTAAACACAACTAGTAAATGTGGGGAATGCCAGGCCTCCACCATGGTTCGGATTCCACGTTAAACTGTAGGTCTTCCGTTTCATCTCGCAATCATTCTACCATTACACATTAGCGTAGGTGCGTATAAACCGAACGGGTAGTAAGACGCTGCTGCTAATAATAATAATAATAATAATAATATACTTCAGTTTGCAGATGTATTATAAGGTAGCTAGGGTGACCATTTTAGTTTTAAAAAAATTCTTAAGTATGTTGAGAATATTAAAGGTCTTAAATAACTAAAAGACAAGCAGGTTAAATTAAACTTTAAAGAATAAATTGGAGAGTCTGAGACTTAAGGAACATCGAATCCTCTCTCACTGAGCTATCTAGGACGAACTGCAGTTGTCGTGATTCTCATAAAGTTCTGAATCCTGATATTTTTATTAAAGTACAGTTTTAACAGGAAGAGCCTTTTAGAAAATGCAAATATGTATTTTTTGTTCAGTCAAAGTTGATAGCACTTTACTATTTTATTAATGCCATTTTACAGGTATTGATAATATCTATTAAAAGTGACAGCCGCAAGTATAAATGTATTAAAGTAGTTTTAGTAACATTTGTAACTGTCATATATGTTAGGTTATTTTCATCAAATCTTACAGCCCATTCGTGATACACACACTTGTACTAATTAAGTTAATGTGCTAAGGATTGGGAATATTTAATTTAAAGGAAATGTAACCACATTTGCTTGGAGGTAGAGTGGAAACCCATATTTATTAAAACAATCCTAGGTACACCCGATCGGGATTCGAACCACAAAATTCTCATCATCGGCAGTACACTCACTATATTGCAACTAGCCGATCGCAAGCGGCTGGTCAATCTCGCAGCGATTTTTAGTCGATCGCACCTGCCTCGGTGGCTTAGTTGGCTAAAACACTAGTCGTATTGAGCTCGACTGCTGAGGACGGAGAGATCTAGGTTAGAATCTCGGTCGGGTGAACTGGGGGGTGTTCCTAAATGGTTTTCCACTCTCCCTCCACGCAAATGCGGGTTCACTTCCTCTAATTCAACCTTCCCAAATCCTATTCCATTAGCGTAATTAGTACTTAAAGCGTATAACCCAAACGGGTAGTAAGACGCGGGGCTAAATAATAATAAAAATAGTCGATCACGTAATAAAACTACATCGTCAAGGCCATTACAGAGCGGGTATAGCGTGCGTCCGTGCTAATTAACAGTGCACACCACCCAGCTATATAGCTTTTATAGCAAGCAGCCCCATGTCTTTCTCTGTGACAATATGATCCAACAAAAACCTCCCGAGCAAGGGCGTGCGCAGGGTGTGGCTAATGGGGGTGTCAGCCCGGAAGACGAAGGGGGTTGGGGTTAACCCTCATCTCCCCCCGAAAATATATTTTTAAGCATTTAAATAAATTAAAAACAAGAAAGAATTAATGTTTTATTTTACCAAATAAAAAATACATTACAATACCATCCGCTTGTTGAAGAGTACAATTTTTTAAAACTCTTCAATAATTTCATCAAAGTCCGTGTCCACAGCCAACTTCCGTTCGATGAATGGAACAATGAGCTTTTGTATCCGGTCCTGGCACATTGTTGAGCCAAGTTTGGATTTCATTATTGTCAAGTTGGAGAAGCTCCTCTCGCACGTGCTGCTGGCTAGCGGTATTGTGGAAAACTTTGTCACGATTGTATTGAAATTTTCGAACGTTATTCCTCGTTCTATTCTGATAATCAATGCAACCATACAGGAACCTTTTTAGGTGGAAAGTTCTTAAGTTTGTTTTGTTTTCAAAAGCCTTATTTCTGCCACAACACCCCTACTGCGCACGCCTCAAGCACGCAAAGCGAGTAGGCAAAGATAATTATAGCGCATGAGTGAAAATAAGAGATGTAAAAAAACATCAAACTAATGTACGATGTCTCCCGTTAAGTGTCACATGGACACAAAGTAAAGATAAAGGAAAAAGGGGCGCGGTGCCTGATGCATCCTTGCGGTAGGGCCTAATATTTAGGGTAATAGGTCTATTTAATTTCATTAATCTAAGTTCTTGATTTAAATGTACAAATGACGTGCACGTTTATTTTGTACAAATAATAGTAGAAATGTGTAGTAAAAACTGTTCGCCTATTGGTCAATGTATCACAGCTCTCGTTCAAGAGTCGTTCAATTTGAATGACTCGTTTACGAGCTACCCATCACTAGTGTGAACTGTCTCATTTACTAAGCTGGCGAATGATATTTTAAAATATAGCTAGCGACTTCCGCGTACGCACGCTATGCGCGGTGTTTAATGGCCTTCATTAGTCATTCTTTCACTTAATATTTGAGTGGGATCTTGATCGGTCATAATCAGTAATGTTATAAGAAGATTAAATAGTTTAATATGATATATATATATATATATGTATTATTTATTCTAATTTTTTTTTTTCTAGTATCGTGAAGAGGTAATTATTTGATAAAGATTGATTTCAAGGAATAATATATAAATATAAACAAAAAAATAAGAAAAAGTATAGTGGAAACACGATGTATGATTGTGGGACTTTTGATAAGTTTATAAGTCGATCGGGGTCCAAAAAGGTTTCCTACCCCTACCTTAGACCATTTTAAAACCGATGCTGGTATGATTTTTATAGCCAGAATTCTACTATAGATGAAAATTTCCTATAGAAAATGCAATCATTAAGAAAATCCAAGTTTGAATTCGCTAACCATGGATCCATAATCGTTCAGATTTCCTAAACACGAGTTCCCATTGGCTTATATAGCGGAGTGAGGATGGCAAGTCGAGATATCCCAATAGGGCCCCTTGCGTCTCCTGACGGCTGCCCCAACATGGGCCGTCCAACACCACCTCACCGACATGGGGCCTCATTATAATGTCGATCTATTACAGCGACCCACGTCACGTTAGTTTTTTTTAGAAATTAACGCGACCTCGGCCCGATCAGGAAAGTAGAATCAATCGCAACTTTAGAGAGCTCAGTTTCAAACTCATATGTGGCGCCCACTGGCATAAGTAGATAATAAACGGATGCCATCTTTTTTTGTTTTTTTTATCGCCGTGTCATACTTCCTGTTCAGATTGTACGCATGTATGATAATTACTCTAATGGGGTAAGGATGAGGAAGGAAACGTTTTAGTAGTAATATACTTGTATTTGCGTGGAAAGAGAGTGGGAAAATATTTTAAAAAAAACCACCCTCAGTGCACCCGACCGGGATCAAACCCCGATCTCCACGTCCTCGGCAGTCTAGTCCAACGCGAGAGTAGCGCGTTAGACCACGCGGCCACCGAAGCAGGTAAGAATATTATCTGAGAGATAGAAAAATGACTAGATAAACGTTCATGTAGTCATACGTTCGTTAGTCATCTGCAGCTATAATTTTTTGTTAGTTATCAACTAGCAGAAATACCCGGCGCTGTCCGTGGTAAACATGCAATAGATTTCATGGTTGCCCTGGCAGCGTTTTTATTCGCTTCAAGCAGAAAGAAGAAAAAAATCTCATTTTATTTCTTCCAACACGATTTTTAATTAATAAAGAAGAATTAAATCCAAATTATAAAATTTCTGTTCAAAGGTGCGCGTGTTCGTGCACAGGGGCTACTAATTTTTTAACTTTCAGACCTCCGCGTATGGTACGTATCGCGCAATGCTCATGACAGACACAAACTTTTCATTTTATTAATATAGAAGATATACGGTACTTATGAAATAAAAGTAAAATGATATCAATGTTGGCCGAAAAAATGTGTGTTTACTTTTCTAAAAATTGGACTGTACACCAATGTGGGAATGTTCAAAGTATCTCATTGTTTATCATAATGCTTTTTATAAATTATTCTTTACATCCAGTTTCACTATTCACTCAACGGTAGAGCCTTGCATATTATTATTATTTTATATTTAGGTTAAAACGGTAAAGGATTCTTTTTCCAAAGCTTTGTATGTTTTCCCCTTCAAACCTTAACAAAATCAATCTGGCAATTTGCAATTAGAGATAAATATGCAAATTAATTTGCAATCCATTAAGGTGATAGTTATACAACTATAAAGCCACACGGCTTACTCACTCACTGAAATTAATGTTTACCCACGTCAAGATGAGCTAGAAACTTGAAATTTGGCTTTTAGCCCGTAACCAACGGGAAAATTCCAAAAAGTTAAAAATTGTAATTTTTAACCCCCGAAAATAATTAAAAATGGCGGAGCAACTTTTAAGTCGGTGCGGACCTTTCTTTGGAGGTCTCTTGTGACTAAACGGTAAGCCCTACCAAAAAACGGCTCTGGAATTACATTAGTTTACATCCATTAGCAAAGAAAATCCACTCGGGGTTTGGGGGCGGAGCCCCCAACGAGCAAAGCGAGTATATTAGATATGCTTATACATTCATATATTTATTTAATGCAGACACCAGAAAAACCATATACTGCCAATGATCGCTTTGATGTGAGAATTATGCTAAAATGCCAACTCTCAAATCAAGACATCAATTAAAAAGTAAATACAAACCTTTCGTCAATGTATATGAGAGGGGTCAACTGATTTTTTTAAATGTACACTCCGTTTACTCTTAAAGAATAGGCTTACCTTTATTTTTATTATTATCATCATCATCATCATCATCATCATCATCACGTCTTACTACCCGTTCGAGTTATACGCACTTACGCTAATGTGTAATGGTAGGGTGATTGTGAGATGAAATGGAGAACAGTTTAACGTGGGATCCGAACCACGGTGGAGGCCTGGCATTCCCCACATTCGCAAGTTGTGATTAATACACGTCTTGTCAAAGGTGAAGGAAGGGTTTGGCAATCAGATAAATCCATGCTGGGAGCGAGGATTGAACCCCGGACCCCAACACAGAAGTGCGACACCTTACTCCTAGACCACCAGGTCACCACTTACCCCTTTATTACACTATGTTAACTTAAAAACTATACCATAGTGTAATCAATCAAGGTAAGTCTGTTTCTTGTTCGAGTAAGCGGAGCGTACAATCAGGCGCCCCCTCCCCCCTCATTTCACCTAATATACACTGAAGAAAGGTTTCTATTTACTTTCTAACTACAGTAAATCCTTAGTTAGCTTGAGATCTGGCAATTTAGCATCATTCCCACATCAAAGCAATTAATGGAAATATAGTGTTTTCCTGGAGTTTAGATTTTCTTTATAACACTATTCCGTTACATTATAACTATACCATAGTGTAATCAATCACGGTAAGCCTATTGTTACCTTTCAGAATAAGCATAGTCTACACTACTTTGGTACATAAGAGGTATAACGATCGTTTCGCTAGGAATAAACCAGATGTGTAAGAATTTGGTTGGTTACATAGTCCTTTTATTAAAATATTGTGAAAACGGCTAAATATTGTCTTAGTTTGCGAATATACTTGAGTAACTTAAAAATCAAAAACAATATGTAAATTTCGTGGTAGGCATAGCAGCGTTATCAATTATTATTTTTCTTTTGTATTGTGGTAGCTTTTCTAGCTTAAAAAGGGGTCATCCTATTAAAATTGGACTGTAATAGCTTTTCTAGCTACCAAATAAGGTTCTTCCTATGAGAATTAGGTAGCTTTTCTAGCTATCAGAAAGCGTTCATCCTATGAGAATTGGACTGTAGTAGCTTTTTTGATCCATCAGATAAGGTTGTTAGTTGTCATATAAAGTTATTCCTGTGAAAATTGGACTCTAGTAGCTTTTCTAGCCGTCAGATAAGATACTTCCTATGAAAATTGTACTGTAGTATTTTGTTTTGCTGTCATATAAGGTTCTTCCTATTAAAATAAGACTGTAGTAACTTTTCTAGCTGCATGATAAGACTTACTATGAGAATTATACTGCAGCACAAGCTATTTACAAGCCTAAGGAGAGTTCCAGTTTCGAGTTCCGGTCAAGGTGAGGAGATGTGAGGTGCGGTTCTGCAGTGGAGGTTGATATGATCACTAACGAGAGAAGTGTGTTTACAGTCGTGGGAAGTCGTAATATCCAGCGCAATCAGGTGGGCGACTGGGACGTGCAGACATTTCCATACGAGAACACGACTCGTGCGTCACAGTCCAATTTTCATAGGAAGAGTCGTATGCCAGCTATAAAAGTTACTAGAACTTCTTTCACGTATTCATAGGAAAAGTAATGTGATCTTCAACTGTAAAGTTTGATAAGATATTATCAATACCTATAAAATAAGACCAAGAAAAAAGAAAAAAGTTATCAATGTTGGCTATAAGAGAATGAGTATTTCTTCTAATTTAACGTATCTTTCTACTACAAATGTACTGAAACAAAATTCTGCCACTAAATAGTTAATTTGAGTTATCATAATACTGAGGATATCATTCCACTTAATCTAAGGATTTTAAGTGCCCTTTTAAAAGTCGGTAATTAGATGAACAGAGAGAGACTCAACTATTAACGCGGACATTTGTCAAAACAAACAAACCTATTTATGTAAATTAACTCGGGACTGTAGAATAATTTTGTCAGCAATTATTTAGTGTTCCCATGTGAAGAATAGGACGTAGGTGGACTGGTAACTGCTATTAACCTCAGGTTACCAGCAACATTTTACCTCCCAAGGTGGATTGGGCACTGCTACCTTGCGGTACGATTTCCCTCACAAATCTACTGGAGATTGTCAATCATTTCCCATTAATATTATACTATTAAGTGCCCAATATACCAATCTCACACATTAAAAGTGCCCAATATACCAATCTCACACATTAAAAGTGCCCAATCCCCCACCGCTCCCGTAACTTATAGTCAATTGTAGATGGACTTCCAAACCCTTCCTTCAACTCTGACAAGACATCTTGTGAATGTGAGGAATGCCAGGCCTCCACCGTGGTTCGGATTCCACGTTAAACTTTAGATCCTCCATTTCATCCCACAATCACCCTACCATTACACATTAGCGTAAGTGCGTATAACCCGAACGGGTAGTAAGACGCGGTGCTACTAATAATAATATATGGACTTCAGAAAAACTTTAAAGTAATCGTAGTAACAAAATATCAATAAAAAATCAATTAACAATAATTATTGTAGAACTTAAAATTGTACTATTGTAAAATATGAATGTGGCGTGTGTTCCAAAAGATGCGTAACGGGAGGAAAAGGGAGGGGGGGGGGGAAGGAAAATAGCGCGGCATTCAAATGATCCGAGCCACTCGACAGCGTGAGCATCCGAGGAACGTGGCGATCTCGTCCGAGACAGTTATAGGGCATGTACAGTCTCTTATCTGAACGTTAGAAACGTTACTAGATCAACTCACACGTATTCATACGTCAAGTCGTGGGAGCTACAGCTGCCATCGTTGATAGATATTATCAATAGGTACCTACCTATAAAATAACACTAATAATCTAGCAAAATGTTATCAATTTTGGCCACAAATAAAAATTATTTTAATGTGTTTTTTAAAGGTCCTTCATATGAAAATTGGACACTCACTGGTTGCTTAGCTACCAACTGACTACGATTCAGGTTCCTAAAAATTACCGTTAGTTTGAAATTGATTGATGCATTGATTAATTATCATACACATTTATTATAAAAGCCTTATATTTTCATAGTAACACACTTAATGTACTCTTTTCCCAGCTTTAAAATTACTAGACGATTATTTGATAGTCGACTATTGTTACAGCTATTCTAAAGAATCGATTGTTGAATTGAAGACACTCATTCTTAGTTTGAAATTATTTTTGTTTTGAGAATAAGTTCTAATTTAATTCGTAGCTCTGTTTAGTTAGCATCCAGCGGCAACATAATTATGAATGAATTTTCTTTTTCCCATGGGATTGTTGTAATTGACTTCCAAATCAACATATTACAAGTCCTGATTGATTCGACCTGTGTTAAGTCTTGGAAAATGGCGAATCAAGCCGCACCGTTCTTTTGTTTTCCGCAATAATCTCGGAAAAGGTTGATCAAAGGTAAAATACGGAAAAGATCAAATGTAAAGAGAATAACATTTACTACAAGATAAATATTTTGGTTTTTAATGGTGTATTTTCAGTGTCAAAGAATAAATGAGGAGTTTAAAAAAAATCATACCCAAGATCGAATTATTTTTGCTTAGGGTATAGGGATTGTTATATTATTACGAACCGATTTACATCCAAATAGGACTCAATATGTGCGTTGCGCCCAACATCTTAAACTTTTCAAGTTTTAGCTTTATTAGGTAATAGGTGACATGGTGGTCTAGGGGTAAGGTGTCAGACTTCTATGCTGGCGGCCGGGGTTCAATCCCAGGTCCCGGCAAAGATTTATCTGATTACCAAACCCTTCCTTCACCTCTGACAAGACATCTTGTGAATGTGAGGAATGCCAGGTCTCCACCGTGGTTCGGATTCCACGTTAAACTGTAGGTCCTTCATTTCATCTCACAATCACCCTACCGTTACACATTAGCGTATGTGCGTATAACCCGAACGGGTAGTAAGACGCGGTGCTAATAATAATAATAATAATAATAATGTTAGGCAATAGTAAGGAAAGTGTTGCAAGAAATGCAGATATTAAATATAAGCTAGTAAGGGAATAGGTTTATAAGTGAACGTTGAGAAGACTAAGTACATATATTATCACAAATAAATCACGAATCGAGGACGATAGTTTATAGATTACTTAGAACAACATTTACAATAATCTGTCATGAATAATGAGATTAAATATTTAAGCACACTTAACTAGCAATAACGATATTAGAGTGAAAATTAGGAAAATAATAATCGGGCAATGCATGCAATTATTCGATCGGTAGGTTGACATCTCGCCTGCTCTCAAGAAATGTAAAACTCAGAATCTACAAAACATTAATTTTATCGGCTGTTCTCTATGGGTGTGGAACGTGGTCTTTTACCTTACATGACGACATAAATTTAGGGCGTTCAAAAACAAGGTGCTCAACAAGATATTAGTAAAAAAAGGGGATGAGGCTACTAGGTAGTGGAGGTTGTTACATAATTACGAGTTGCATACCTTGTACCCATCAAAGACATTGTTATAGTAATCAAATCTCTTAGATTACGGTGGGCAGGACATGCGGCGCGAGCGGAGGAATCTAGAATTGTGTCCAGAGTCTGACGGGTAAACCCAATGAGAAGAGACCATTGAGAAGATCGAGAAGCAGATGGGAGGATAATGAAAGAGAAGGGGTGTAATGATGTGGAATGGTTAGAACTAGCTCAGGAATAGGTGGCGTACTTTTGTAAGTGCGGCAGTGAATTTTAGAATTCCTAATGCCATAGAGTAAGTAAGTAATGATGTCGGGAAGTGGGAGAAAGAGCCCTGAAAGGATAGAGAGACACAAAATTGATTTTATAACCAGCTGGTGTTTTTCGTAAGGGGAGTCTATAAAGTAGCTTTATTGGTTTTTCCTGACAGTTAGTATAAGTTATCAGACCAAATTATGTATCCCTACGCTAAATCATATGATCTGCAAATACATATGTTTAGCAGCTGTCACTTTTGAAAGTCAAAACTTATGTCTATACAAGAAACATAAGTTTTATTTATTTTTTAGTTTTTATTTAATGTTGACCTTGATATGTCGATGTTAGGCCTAGTATTAATTATTATTTTTTTATTAATAATCAATATTTATCAGTTACAAATAAATAGACGTCAAATGTTAAAATTGCCAGTGTTGATTTACTGTAGCTTACCCCTTGAATAAGGGTTGTATTAAAAAGTATCCTGCCACCAACAAGGGGGGAGTTGCCAAAACTTGTACATAGGCTATAAGAGAATTATTTTGGATAAAATACTGAGTAGTGAATAGTTTTACATTGTCATTATACTCACAACTTACCGACATTATGATAATTTGAAACATTTTTCTTAATTTACACAGTTAAAATTAGACGTAGGCGACCTTGTTAACGAGTGAATGGCGATTAGTATTAACAATCATGTTTACAAAATTTAAACTTTATATTATTCTACAAACTTTTGTATGTCTATTTCTCTTTACTATCACAAACAATGTATTTATGTTAAAGATAACCGAGGCCGGTTATAAATATATAAATAACAGCTGAATATAATACCATTAAATGTATAATTTCAAGCACTATTTAACCTGTAGTTGCCACAAAAGTTAAAAGGAAAACTAGAACGGATTTATTAGACTATTTTTTCTTTAGTTTTATTATGGAAAATACAATTCTAATGTAATCCTTGGGGAAGTATTGTTAAAAGTTATTGATAATATTATTACGTAGCAAATAATTGTTATTTCCAAATATGTAAACAACAGTGACTCTAACATAATGTTGCCATTGCTGAAAGCGTCTGCTAGCTGCCAGACAAAACCAAAGAAGCCCTAAACGGCCTGTATGTTTAAATATTCATCCTTTATTGGTTTAGGTTGTGTTACAAAAAGCGAAGGTAGTCAAAATAGAAAATATTCTGAACATGTTTTAAACGCTGACATTTCTTTTGAAGATTAAGTTATTAAGACCAAGCTATTCATGCGAGATTTCAGCACGATCGGTAAAGTGGTTTTTGAGTTAAAGAGGAACATACAGACACCTATATATATATGTATATATATGTGTTACATTCGCTAGAAGTGGAAGCAAATGTGCGAGCAAACTCCCCTCTACCTCTCACCCACGAGATTAATTACATCAGCTAGGTCACGTGACCGGTTCAGCCACAAGGCACCGCAGGGTCAAGAACACCGGAACACGCAACGCCATCTCATGTCACACCTTCACAACATGGTGATATTCATCGCAATACTTTCTCTCCGGTGCAACGATTACCAATCATACATCCTGCACGATTAGCAGGGTCGCTGAAGTGGTTTCCTATTCCTGAAATAGAGACGGGGTTCAGTACCCACCTGGGAAAAAGTTGTTCTACTGACAAATGAGATGGGGAAGGGAGGGTAGGAGAAGGACGTGACCCAAAAATTATGAAAGACAAGGTTATTAGCTATTTAGAATTCTCTTTTCCTTTTGGTTCGCCGGGAATAAGTGATCAAAAGCAGGCTTTTCATGAAATGCTAATATTTGAAAATGTTATCAAAACAATAATAATATGCAACTGGAATTATTATTTAGAATTTCCAGCGGTGTCATTCTCATTACATTATTTGGTGACGTTATAGGATATATTTCGTAATAACAACCATCCACAATTGGTGAAATATTCTTCTAGAGCATCTGTACCGATACGACTTCCGCGTTTTTTTATAGTTAAAAACACGTACCGGTTGTCCTTGGCGATTAAACCAACATTATCGATGTTATACTCCATTCACGGTAGGAATTACTCTTTGAAAGGTCTTTTTTCCTACCAATATCCTACTATATAGTAGATTTATGGTAGGGAAAAAGGCCTTTCAGAAACCAATTCCTACGGTGAATGTAATATACAAACACCAGCTCCCAGTTTTGCAAAGTATAGTTTCAGATAATGTTTATATAAATGTCCTCTTATCTGAAATAAGATTCGCTTTATTAGAATGTAAAGTATAAAAAACATAACGTGGACACCTACCAATGAAACAATTTCGATGCAGAACAAACTTATCATAAATATTTTCCCAAGTCCTTTAAAAAAAATTTGAAACACAGCAATAAACAATATTCTAGTGATTTTCAAGAATTTCGGATTAAAAAAAAAACATTACTCCATAATATTAAGGTGGGAGTGTAAGGAACACGAGCCAAGTGCAGTATTTTTTTCAGTTTTTACATCTTAAACCTTTCTTTGGTAAAAATAAATCCAATAATTATCCAGTACAAACATAGAATTTTAATTTTCTTCACATGGTGACCTTTAACAGTTCTTAAATATCTGTCAAGAGTGGCCTGGAATTTAATGACAGCATTTTCTTTTCATTTAAAAAGTTTGTCATAAAATGCCGCTATACTCACGAAAGATTCAATAACTGTTGATATCCCCCCGTGAAGAAAACTAAACTATGTTTCTACTCAAACCATACAATATTTATTTTGGCAAAAAAAAAAAAAAAAAAAAAAAAA